>SJXQ01006019.1:310206-400235 GCA_006408695.1 Aepyceros melampus
GGGTGGGGGTGGTGGCCCCTGGGCTTTTTTCAGCTCTGCACCAGCTAAAAGAGAAATTTTTAAAAGAACAAAATGGAATACATTGTAAGTAATTCAAAATGCCTCCAGACTTTACAGTTCTCCCGAGAGAAAAAACTCAAACAATTTGAAGTCTTCACAAACTGCATCCAAATCCTTTTTCTAACTTCATTAAGCTCCGGTGCTTAAAAATCATTCATAGCAAGTACTTTAATTAGATACATTAGAGAGGAGCGAGTGCAGGTAACCAGACTACCCTACCCGGAGGAGGTGGGGCACGGGGGAGGGGACGAAGAGTCTCTTACTCAACCCTGAGACCTGGTTAAGGGACTAATCAGGGGCTGGTACCTTTCCTCCCCAGTCCCCCAAAGCCAACTGGGGACGTGGGTGGGTGGGCTAGACATAAAGAGATTCCAACGTCCTCCCAGCCTTGTCAGTATTCTGCCAGGTTACCACTGCATACATAAAGAATGGAAATGTGTTCAAGAAAGCAAATGTTAAGAGAAGCAGAGCACTGAGTCCTCTGTACTTTGTAAGCTATTTTTCTGATTTTGCTTCCCTTACTTTCTCTCTCCTCCCTTCTTTCCTCTTGGTTTTCCCTCTCTCTTCACGTCAGACCTTCCAACCCCCATTTTCTGGGGCCAAAACCATCGCCAAGATTTGCAGGATGGTTACAAACCAGCATTAAAGCGATGGGTGCTATACAGACTCTGAGTTGCTACCATTGATCTGATGTTCTGAAGTCAATCAAGGGTGGAAGGAGGAAAGGATGGGGAAGAGAGAAGAACATTCCTATGCAGAAGTACTTTTCCTGCTGGAGTAACAGCTCTGAGGCAGGGTGTGGGAAGACAAGTAAAAACCTTGCAGCCTTCCAGTGACTTGCAACCTTAAACCCAGGATACTTAAAGAGACGGAAACCACAAAATCAAGAAACCTCAAACAGCACAGCTTTTGTTGTTGTTGTTGATTTTTCAGTTTCAGTGGATTTTTTTCCTTTTTTAAATTAAATAAGGAGAATTCTTTTCTATGGAAAGAGCTAGCACAATCGCATATATGAAGGCAGAAACAACAGGTACTAAACTGGAGGGGAGGGTGACGGGTGAGTGTGCCCCTATGGCCAGGTGAATCCACGGTTCCACTTCCCATCCGAGGTAAAAGCTCCCCAAACAAGCTGTACATTTCACCTTTAGCCATTGTCTGTCCTTTCAAATATCCATTCTACAAGAACTTTTAACAACACCATCCTTTAAAAACGTTGCTTTCCTCTCTTTTCTTTTCATGTAGCAACAGCACAGTTTTTAAGGGATGGCATGTCCAAGGCGGAGGTAAAAGCTTTTCTTCACCAACGACTCATCTATTGTTTAATCTCGAAAAGCTAGAAGTGAATGCGTACATTACCATGTCCAAGAATAACTGCAGATGCCATGAATTACACTTTGGGAAAAGTTAGCCATGATCTGGATGCGAAGTGATTTCCTGGCTGCAAGGTCATTTGTTTCTGGTCCATGACAGACTTGCCTGCTGTCCCCCCACGATCCACAGAGGGGTCTCTGTAATTCTGGCAGGTTCTGCTGACCCTGCCTGTCACCTTCAGATCTCAGGCCCACAGGAAAGGGTCTTGGGCTGGAGTCACACAGAGCGTTATTGGGGACCTCTGACCTCAGTAAGTCTCAGAGAGCAGCAGTGTGAAGACAGCCCAAACCTGCTGTGAACACAGCACTTGGTCATTCTGAAGGGAGAAAAAAAGCCCAGAATGATGACATTGGAGACCAAGCAGAACATATCTGCTTAGGTTTAGCTAGGCAGTGCCCCAAACACTTAAGAAAATAATACTGATGCTAATGATACTAATGACAATTGATATTTACCACAAGGACTCATATTTGTCACAGTGTGCTAAATATTTTAAATTTATCTTATCTAATCCTCACAGCAAACTCTGTAGGGCATTATTATGATGATCACTATTTTATAGATGAAAAAAACTGAGGTTGGAGACATTAAGAAACTTGTTTTCAGAGGGTCTCCCTGGTGGTCCAGTGGCTAAGACTCTGAGCTTGCAATGCAGGGAGCCAGAGTTCAATCCCTGGTCAGGGAACTAGATGCCACTTGCTGTAATTAAAGAGTTTGTTTGCTGCAACTAAGACCCAGCACAGCCAAAAAAAACCCAAAACTTGTTAGTAACTGGCTACCTAATAGCGACTTGGGGCCATCAGCAAATACTATGATCTCAATACACTATGTCAAATGATGTGTTTAAAAGACAATTCTGAACATATTCTCTTTATTTTGCCTATATATGCTACCCGTGCCTTTTTAAGATATCATACTACCTACTGGAATTTTGCAATGTGAAAAGAAACTAAGGATTCATCCCTTTTCCCTCTACTTCCCTCAGCCCTGAATTTCTTTCAAATATCCAGCCATGAAGAAAAAAGAAAGTGCAGAGAAAGCAAAAGAATCAGGTATATGTGTGTCTACACATCACAGGAGAAGACTTTTTATCAGTGATCTCTCTCACTGTGATGGAAGGGAGGCAGAGGAAAGACCCTGAAACTAACCTCTGCTTCCCTGCCCCATTAGCTGTTTTCCAATGTGCAAATAACTCTGGTCTCCTAGGACCATTTAAGAGTTCAGCTGACTCTAGCATTCACTCCTTCTGGGTTTCCAGTTAAAATCAATGCATTAACTGAAGCTGCTAGTTAGATTCTGTAACTGCAAGTTAAGTAAGAAAGGTGAGGAAGGGAAGAATTCCCAGCTTTATAAGCTTAGGAACTTTCAAAGAGGCCAGTTCCCCAGTGGCATTAAAATAGAAGTAGAATTACTTGTAAAAGCTGGGGGATTTTGTTCTTTTCTACCTTAACAAAAGTTTTGATAGATTTTCTCTGCTGGAGCACATAACCAAATAGTTAAAGATTTGTGAGATAACCAGGAGATTCTCTATCTAATACTTCCTAGGCATACAGCGGCTGAACTGAACTGCTGTTCCTTTTACTTTGTCACCACTAGTGGAGCTTTATTTTTCTACACTGTCCCCTCCAGATTCTATTAATGACTTCTGGGGAGACCCACAGACATATATGAAATCATTGAGAAATACACTGGACCTGTTGACTGCAGAATATGAAAGTGATTCTACAAACAGAAAAATGAAATCAGACGATGCCCTGGACTGCCTCTTGGGCGCAAATGCTATGATGCAATGGCAGTCTCTTCTGCTAAACAGCCCATAATAGCCTACCTGTAAAGGGTGAAGCAACTCCAACATGAGTCAAACCATTTCTAAGAAAAAGTAGAAACAGTCTATGTAGAAATTTTAAGAAATGATCTTGTGGTCCTACAGAGAGCAACATCTACAGAAATCAGAAAACAGTCTTGTGATTGCATAGCCCTCTTGTTTTAGCATATCTATCATATTCCAATTCTATTGGAATCCAATTCCAATTCATCTAGCATATTCCAATTCTGGAATTCAGATAGTTCTGGCACAAAAACTATTCCCTGAAATCAAGATCTCCTTGCTCATAAAAGGAAGTAACAGCAGAGAGCAGTGGCTTCCATGTGCTGGAAATAATATTTCAAATCTTGACACTGTGGAAAGATTAACTAATTAAGAGAAAAACCAAAAGACTTAATTATGAATATCAGTAGAGCATATGGGCTTCAGGGTCTGAGAAATTAGGAATGAATTCTGATTTGTCATTTACTAGTTTTATGATCTTAGGCAAGTTATTTATACAAGTTATTTATATTTAAAATACATCTTATACAGAAAACAAATGTATGATTACCAAAGGGGATGACGGATAAATTAGGAGTTTGGGATTAATAGATACACATTACCACTTTAAAATAGATAACAAGTACCTACTATACAGCACAGGGAATCATATTCAATATCTTGTAATAAGCTCTGATGGAAATGAATCTGAAAAATAATATATACATATATATACACATATGTATAACTTAATACTTTGTTGTATACCTGAAATTAACACAACATTATAAATCAACTATATTTCAATTTAAAAAATTAGGTCTTAGTTTTCTCATTTATATTCATTAACTATCAAATATCTATGGGCAAGACAAATGAAAAACATCTTTTTCTTGCAATTCAGGATATATCTATTGCTGTATCATCAGGGTACTCAATAAGAATTCAACACAACATGACTTCTGAAATATAATTCTGTCACGGTCACACACATATAAAGAAAAAGGTAGAAGTGACTTGTATGTGATGATAGTACAAGAATTATTTCTAAAAGTCATTCTGAAAAAATTATCCCTGCACTCAAGTTTTAATAATGTAACTCAAAGCCTACTAAACTAGGCTAAAAAAAAATTAATCAGTTATATTTTACTGAGCACCTATTAAGTGATCACTATGAGGTGTCATGGTATATTAAAATATAAACAGATACAGTCTATTCTGAAGATCTTATGCTTTGCTGTATGGTAAAAGCTAAAGTGACTAATAGAATATAAAATATTACTAACACAATATTTTCTTATAGATTATTTGCTTTCTGGGCATTATGCCAAAGAACATTACATCGATTACCTCATTTAAACCTCCAAACAACCCTCTGATGCAGTTAGAATTACAACCCCCATTTTACAGATAAAGGGTCAAGCAACTTGTTTGAGATAACACAGCAAGTAAGTAAGAAAGTTTGGATTGAACTCGGATTCTATTTCAGCACTGTCCACTATGTTACTCACTGGCCCCATGGGACTATTTAATATAAATAAAATTAAATGATTAAAAATTCAACAACTTATTTGCATTAGACACATTCCAAGGGCTCAATTCACAGTCACAGACTCCATTTGATCTGAGACATCAAGCTTTTTATCTCTACTTCCCTACACAGAAAACATGAAATCAAAATGCTAAATTGTACAGAATATAAAGGCTGGTAAAATCCAGAAAGGGAGAATATGTATATAATCATAAATAAGCAGGCATATGATTAATGATGATAGACCATAAACCCCATGAGGGCAGAAACCTGTCTGTCATGCTCACTTTTTATCCCTGGCATTAGTAGAGTGAGTGGTATGAAGCCATGCCTCAAAAATATCACTGAAGGCGTGGATAAAAAGCAGATGAGTGAACATCTGAAGATGGGCTTGATGAATACATGTGACTGAGGTCCATAAGTTGTTAGAAAGAAGCTCTTGGAGGAACAACCCCATCCCAATTCTATGTGTTGCAATGAACAAGGTGTATTTTTTTGGACAGCACATAGAAATATTTACATCAATTGGACCATACGGCCAGAATCCACATTCTATCCAAATATTTCCAAATTATACACGAATTGATAATAGCCTAAGAGTGGCTAAGGTCAGAGCAATTGCCATTTAATTGGCTTCAAATACACTAATGATTATGATAATGTTGATACTGGAGAGACTTAATAGGCCTAGAGATAAATGTCTAAGAGAGCAGAGGGGAGAATCCAGGTGGGGTAAGACGGGCGGCAGACCCATGACAAAGGTCATAAGCTTCAGAACCACCAAATGACAACTCACTACACTGGTGAAAAAGCTTCACTTTTAGTTAGAAGAAATTTTGGAACCAAAAAAAATGCTCAAAAACAAAGTGGCAATAAGAAGGAGAGGAAGTTATGTGTTCCAAAAAAGTTAGGTCTTAGAGAAAAGTTTGATTGGGGAAAATTAACTGGACAGACAGAAGCCACTAAATAAGGGCTCAAGAGTTCACAAGGAAAACTCTTGTAGCTAAGATCGGAAAGGCAGCTTGGACAAAATGGAGCTGACTTCCGACTGAGAAACAGAACTGAAAATTACTACAGAGATAAGCAGAAACACATGCTAAGTAAAACAAGGTAATGCAAATGATTTCAATCTTGCCTACAGTCTATTCCTTCAATTCCCCTCTTCCCCAAAGGCCTGATGGGCCTAGAGTTTGTCATACAGTGAAGTAAGTTAGAAAAACAAATATCGTGTATTAATACATATAAGTGCAATCTAAAAAACAAAATGGTACAGATGAACCCATTTCTAAGGCAGGAATGGAGACATAGACATAGAGAACAGATATGTGGACACAGAGGGGAGAAGGAGAAGGTGAGATGAACTGGAGATTAGGATTGACATATATACACCACCACGTGTGAAACAGCTGGCCAGTGGGAACCTGCTGTCCGTATAAGACAGGGAGCTCAGCTTGGTGCTCTGATGGGGGCGGACGATACATGTAAGGCACTCCAGTTTCCTTGCCTGAGAAATCCCATGGACAGAGGAGCCTCTGGTGGGCTACAGTCCAAGGGGTCACAAAAGAGTTAGACATGATTTAGCAACTAAACAACAAATTACAATTTTAGACTACGCACTATCCTTGGAGAAACAGGTTAACCCAAGGGCGATCGCTAAGAAACCCTCTCTTTGAATTCTGCCATCACACCCCTGTTGCATCCCAACCACCATGTAAAAGACGGGGCTCTTCCAACTGGGGGTTGCAAAGGGCAGAAATCCTAATACTTCTGTCAAAGGTCTCTATCAAGCTTCCTGCTTCCAAAAATACTTCCAGGACATTCCCTTTGAAAGGCAGGATTCATCCTTACGTCAATGTTAAAAAGCAATTAAAGCTGAAGTCAGGTGAAAACAAATTGAGGGTGTGGATAATCAGCTGAACTCCATCGCACCTGGGGAGCAGTGGCTTCCAGGGCGCCGGGGCTGTGCGGTCTGCGGGGGAAGGCTGGGTGGAAGTGGTGGGGTCTCAGTATCTGTTCTCCCGGCCACAAAGCCACGCTGGCTCTCAAACAGCACAATCTGCCATTCACTGAAGCCTGGTTTGCCAGGAAGCCCAAGGATGGACTCCCCACCAGTACCATCAGGCTCAGGGAATTTGGCGAGCACCAGGCACCTCCGACTTCTGCCAGCTCATTGGCTTTGGGGAAGCCGCTGACCTACTCTCCGCTGAGTGGCTTTTGTGAACCTGGACTCCAGCCTGCCGCTCATCATTGATCAACCTTGGCCGAGCCAGCTGGCTCATTCCTTTGCAGACAGCTTGCCTTAGGGAAGCTGGTTGGTGGCTCGACAACCTACTAAGCGAGAGAGACGCGAAACTCCAGCACGATCTCTCAAGAAATAGCCAGCTCCGCTTTCACTGGAGGGAGACTTGGAAGTGTACAAAAACACTGTCTGATTGCCTCCTCGGATAACACTGAGGTGACCAGGAAGGTAACTGACAAGGTAGGAATGGCGCCCAGGGGAAATGAAACCATGAAGCTCTCCGTTCAGCAGGCCTTATTCAAATGTGCATCAGAATTCCCTTACATTAAACTTAACCCAATGCCATAAACAACAGGGCCATGGGGATACATGTGGGCACTGGTGAAAAGGAATAAAAATCTGTTGTCTGGAGGCTGGTGGGAAAACATTCCACATCCAGCGGAGTCCTAAATGGCAGGGGCCTCCCCTCCCCACTCACCATTCTGTCACTAGACTTCTAGTGCAAGAGCAAATGTTGAAGCAGGTTTTTCCCCCCTTGGGGCAAAATCCATTGGGGATTTTTAATAATCCAAGAGGAATAAAAATTGGTAGCATAGTAGATAAATGCTGGCTCCCTATTTCAAATTCACAAATGGAAATGACAAATGAGGACAATCAAATAAATGATTAACTTTTAATAGTATTCCCATTAAAACACGAGGAAGGGAGCTAAAAGAACCGTTCCTTATAATTTCAATCTTTCTGTCCTCTCTCACACAAATGCGGCGAGCGAAGGCAGGTTTATTCAGTTCAAATAATTCTCAGTGCTGCCTTTGCTAAGTTCACAGGAGAGAATCCATCCGCTTCATTTCTAATGTAATTGTCATTTTCGACAAATATATAAATATAAAACGGTTCCAGAGAACCAGAGATCCACCGGGAATTTGTGATAGTCCAAAACTCACATGGATTATATACAGAATCACAGACAAATCTTTAAAACATTAGTACTTCCATTTTTCTCATTTATAAGACAGATAAGATTATAATATCCCAGAGGCCCACTCTGACCACATCCTCCAAACAACTGAGGTGACTGACACTCAAAGTCAGTGAATCAGATTCACTCCTCTTTACAAAAGCAAAACTTCAAAGGAATTTTGTTCTGAACTTGGCTTTCTAAAAAGTGAGCCAGAGAGTAAAACTATGTCACGGAACAAAGTGTTCCCCTCTGCTCTAATTGGGATTTAAATAAGATGTCATGCACTGACAGAAACAGAGACCTCTCAACTCGGGTTCCCAGGAACTGAACAGCTTGAGTGTTGCTGTTATTTTATTCACACAGTTTATAACTGACAAGTTATTCTAAAGTTTATGTTGCGATCTCAAGAATCTCGGAGTGGGAAGTCACATGAAAGTTCTTCTAGTCTAATCCCTACATGATCCTTGAAACTGTTCTCTGCATCATCTCTCATACTGATGGGAAACTCACTGCCTTTTGACACAGTTCATTCTATTTCTGGAAAGTAAGTGAAGAACTCAAAGCAATCGAGTGAGCCCTAGTTAAAAAAAAAAAAAAGAAAAAGGTTTATTTAAGTAATCTTTTAAGAGCTCAGTATCTCATAATACCCATTAGCTTCTGAAGAATCCCAAGCTAAATATACACTTGAATATTCCTACTGTATTAAACAAATACAGCGCATAGGCAGAAGAGCTAGAATGCCTGACTCCATCATGCCTTGTGAGAACTCTGGCAAGTAATATAATCTCTGTAAGTTTTTCTTTCCTCTGTGAAACGGGGAAATACCCAACTCTGGAAGTCATTGTAAGGATTAACAACAACAAAAAAATCCAACTAAAGCACACAGTACATAGCCTACGGCATATTAAGCGCTCACCAGTAAGTGTTATTACTCTTACCCTCGAAATCTTGCTGTTCATTTCAAGACTACCCAGGTTTCATACCAACAAAGCACGACAAGAAAAAAAAAAAGTCACCATCTGGCAGTGCAGTAACTGTACATGAAATAAGTTTTCATGGCACCTTAAGTATATTCCCAACGGCTTAATGTCAAGACAAAGCTCACAAAAAAGGTGCTCTTTGCTATTGCTTATATTATAACTTGGGAGTTTTGTTTAATACTCTGCATTAATGAGGGAGCTTCTTAGGATAATATTACAACAGAGAGTGCAAGAAATACCAGTGAGGTCATGCAGTTCTATTAACTGTCATCTAACACAGAAATATTTTCCTTGAATACCATTAAAGCTTTCTCTTTTTCTTTGTTCTGCTTTTTGAAGGCAGTAGGAACCCAAATTTCCCTACCAATAATTTCTGTTTTCGACTTGGCAGCATAATGATGTTAGACTTGGGGAAAAAAAAAAAAATTCACCTTGGCAATGTCTTCTTCAGAGGTTTTTACAAAAGATATTTCACTAGGATAAATTGCACTAAGCAGGTTCTTTAAGTAAGCAAAAACAAATCTGCTTGTTAATAAATGGCCTGAGTAGCTTTTGTATTTTTTAAAGAGAATCTACCTGGAAAATGCTACAGTCTTTAAAGAACATTTTATTAAAATGGAAGATATGAAACAGAAGGGTAATTAGACAAGTTAGTTGCTCTTTGCTGCTCCTGCTGATAGGGTAAACCCAGAAGACTCTCAGAGTTCCCACTGCCATATATAAATCAAGACACAAGCTGTGGTTGCAGGAAAACAGTTCTGGGATAATTTTTCTTTACATCCTGGGGGTTCCAGACAACTGATCAGAGAGATATAATGGCAGCTAAATGAATAAACATAATCTGTGCTCTGTCTCATATTTATGTATATATGGACACACACACGATGCCTTCTCTAAACTAAAAAGTAGAAATTGGAAGGATATCCTATGGATTATGATGAGACAGATCATCTGGACAACTCATTCTCTACTGCGGAGGAATACTCTATTCTATCATTGATCTTCTACCCAAACATTTCCTAAACACGAAGTCAGTCTTACTAACCTATGAGACAAAGCAAAAGATGAGAGCATTCCACTCTACAGAGACTAGCAACTCTTGATGGGTTTTAAATGATTTGGAAAGCCAAAGGATTTAAGCAGGGCATAGATGGCATGACCCTCTTAAGGTATGGGTTGGCCCAAAAGTTCGTTTGGGTTTTTTGTAACATCTCATGGAGAAACTCAAATGAACTTTTTGGCCCACCCAATACTAGAGAAACAAGAAATGAAAAACAAAGATTTCATTCTAGGTTTTCAAACTTTTTCAGGGTAATGTCTTTTCCAGGGACCTATCTAGATACAGACACTAACTCATCTTGACCAAAATGAATGGACCTGAATGTATTGTTCCATACAATGCATTACCCTTGTCATTCTTCCCTCCACAACTCCTGATACACGACACCTTCTCCAACTCACTATATACCCAATATTCAAGCTGCTGCGTTATCTTGTAAAGACATTTCCTAGACGGATCCCCACAGTCATCTGCATTTGCAGTGACCTCATTAAACTCCAGGTGAAAAACATGGTTTCCCCATTCAGAATCCTAAGGAAAAGTCCCTTCCTTATGAATGCCATTAATACCAGTATCTCGGGCACATATCCTTTGTTAAAGCCAGAAGTTCTGCTGTTTCCCAGGAATGCCAGCACCGTTTCCTATTTTCTCTACCCTTAAATGAATCTTTCAGGTCACAGATGGCCTGCTCTGCTGAGATGCTGGGCAATCGACCCACAGCTAGAGAATGAAAGACCCCTTGTTGGGCCAAGGTTGCAACATGCTTTGATAGCTACAGGAGGGACCTGGGAATAGGACTTTCATCTCACACCCACTGATCTGCAATGGGACCTTGGGTAAGTTACTAAAACTCTCTGAACCCTGAGCTCCTCGTCTGATTAATGAGAATCTGACATGCAGGGACCCACTTTTCTCAATGAGGTTTTAAGCTGATAATGAAACTGTAATATCCCATGCCCTTTCCACACTGAGTAACATTTCAAATGCTGATTCCCAGCCACTGCTTTGACTTGATCCTGAACAAGAAGACTCACAGTTCTACCATATCATATAAATTGTCTACCTGACATCTTCATGGTATTATAGATTTTTAAAAAGTAGGGGATTATATGGAGCACCTCTATAACAGAAGCTTACTTTATAAAAGCAACTACAGTTATCAATTAAACACAAAACTGTATCATTTGTTATGTTTTAATGACTCATTTGTTTTTTTCTGCAGAGGAAGTATTTGAAGGCACTTAAAAATTAATATATTAGTAGTATGTTCCTATAGACATTATATCACTTTTTCTTGTCCATGCCATGCAGTATGCAGGTTCTTAGTTATCCTTGAGCAGGGATCAAACCCATGACCCCTGCAATGGAAACATGGAGTCCTAAGCCCTGGACTCCTAGGAAAGTTCTGATTTTTAACAAAATTTATAGCAGTTTGGAATAGAAGATATGAGAAAGAAACTAGCTTAACTGCTCCCCAGCATGTATGGAAATGAAGACAGAATTGAATGGACTGAAAATAACAATGCAAGGTAGCAGAAAAATCAGAATCAAAAGCTAACACGGTGTTTTGCCAGACACATGGGAGGAACTCGGTTAATACTTATGGAGCTGTGCTAAAACTATTTCTCTCCTCAGTTTTTTCCATGATGCTCTGATATCAGAATTACCTCAGTAAAATTTAATGTACCTAAGAGGTTAGTAGAATTCTTATATGTCTTCCTGCACACATTTTAAAATGTGTGTGTTCTGTCCATTTTCTTTGGTAGACAAAGGATTAAATTCTATATTTATAAATAAACAGGCTGAAAGTGAGTCCTAGAGGTCATATACCTTGTCCCAGGTCCAAGAGTATACAGAGTCGGGGCCTGAATCTAGGTCCACCTGACCATAAGGTTTGACCAGCAACAACAGCTAACATTGAACTGCTCCTGGTTCTGGGCCACTTGCTAGTCTGAGCACCTAACCTGCAATATCTTACTGGATATTTGCAATAATTTTTATTTGCAATAATAAAAGTTTCCTTGCAGACTTTTTATTTGCAAATATAATTATTGGCACTACCATTTTTCAGATGACAAAAGTGATGATTAGAAATGTTAGTTAAGTAAACGCTTTTTTTTTTTTAAGAGAAAAGCAAAAAGCATACTCTCTTGTCATGAAATAACTAAACCAGTCTGCCATGTTGCCTGGCTTCATCTGTACCGTGGCACGTAGGCTTGCTTAGCTGAGGAATATCACACTGTACACAAATGTGCTCTCTTGTTTTCACCTACAAGAGTCAAGGGAAAACACTTGAGTTGCCAAGGTGAAACCCATCACACCCATAACGAACAAAAAGCCCTTCTTCAATCTTTGATCAGTGAATTCTATACCTAAATAAAATAATTATTGCTTTCATAAAATGTCTCTGTTTGCCATTGACAGAGGGAAAACTGAACCTGTATGTCCTGCAATACCTTTTAAATAACTAAGGGGGAGAGATCAAAATAAAAATAAATCTTGACCAGATTTATAGGTGCACCTTGATTAGTTCTTGTTTTCTCCTTCAAATAAACAATACCTGGAAAAAATGAAAAGGGAATGTTGAGACCAGATATCTTGTAATAGATGGGTTTTCCCTGACATACAGTATGGTATAATGCTGAAAAAAATAATCCTGGCCCATCATTCCTTAGCGGAATGCAGAACCCAGAAAAGAGAAGGGGATTTTTCAGGATGCAGAAATGGTGCAACTATTTGGATTCACACAAGCTACTTTTGGTTTTTTTTAAACTGTACTTCTCATGGTTTTGCTTTATTGTTGAATTTTGTCGTTTTCTTCAAGTAACTGTTTCTTTGCTTCCATTGGTAACAATTTTTTGATTCAGAAATTCTAATATTAAAACCAAACATGTGGGACATCCCTGGCGGTCCAGTGATTAAGATTTCACTTCCCAAGGCATAGGGTGCAGGTTCCATCCCTGGCTGGGGAGGTAAGATCCCACTCCATATGCTTCATAGCCAAAAAAATCAAAACAAAACAATACTGTAACAGATTCAATGAAAAATTTTAAAATGGCCCACATCCAAAAACAAATCTTAAAAAGAAAAAAAGCAGAACTAAAAAACAAAAAGACAGACATAGTTCATTTGGATAGGATTCTGGTACTAATGAGAAGCCACGTCGCATGAGGAATTTAATCCCATACAGTGCGAAGTAACTGAACTTGTTTACTGACTGACTAAGCCACTCCTTCGAGTCTGTATCCCACATCATTAGTAGAAATGCCAGTCAATAAACCAAGGCTTATTATTTTTAAAAGAATGGAAGTTTCATTTTTCTATAAACCCCCTTTTTTTAATGAAAATGTCTTCATTTCCCTCAGGCAGCATTTTATCTAAGATGCACTTGGCTAGTTGAATAAAAATATCTGTTAAAGGAAAGAAGGTTCCCATCAAAGCTGTTGAAATCTGATTTCATTTCAGATTCTAGAACTAATGTTGTTTTTTGTTTAAATAGATTTTGTCTGTCAATTTCCAGACCCGCTGTGCCATCAGCCTGTATGGACTGCTGTGGTCAACACGGGGGTTGTAGAGGCAAATTTTATTATGGACTGGTAATTGAATTGAACAGGTTTACATTTGAATAGATTTACTACATCATGATCTCTGACATACTGCATGGGACTGAAATCCCTCTCCATCCATAAAGATATATTTAAGACAGTATCATTCTCTCCAGGCTGAGAAGGTAAGTCTTGAGCCAAGGAGATGGCCCAATATAATTGTGCATTTATATGCAGGGTGTAATACAATATTTCACTGTATTTTTTAAGGACAAAAGAAAAAAGAGTATTCCATATTTACTCATAACCATCCCCTCTTTTCTCTTTGGGGGAGGAGGGCTCAGAGATATTTTTCCACCAAAGTGCACACAAGGAAGTAAAGGAAAATAAATTATTTTTTGAGTATATCAGCAATAGCAGCAATTCCCTTGAAAACAGTCCCTCTAAAGGCTTGATAACGGCAACTGAAGAGGTGTGAATTATAGATAAGCACCCATCCCATTTACTTTCACCAACAATGTTTAATTAAACACAGTTCACACCTCTTCAGTCACTCTAACCACCCTTCAAGATTGCGCCTGCCTGAAAACACCATGGGGAAAATTACTTAAGGGAAAATATGTTTTCTACTTCCTCCTTAAACCTGGAAGGACAAATAGGTGAGTACACTGTAGCAGTAAAATCAAACTAATGAAAAAAAAATTCTATCTACCAGGACATGAAAGCATATCACGACGTACTTTAGTTTTTGAAAAAAAAAAAACAATCCAAATCCAAGAGACACCCATTCAGCGAGAGAGGTGTGGGTTTAATCCCTGGTCGGGAAACTAAGGTCCCACATGCCATGTGGTATGGCCAAAAAGTTTTTAAGTGCTAACTGATACATTACTTTTATAACAGTTTTAAAACACTGATTTGCTTTTGAAAAATAGAGGTTCCTCAATTCCAAACTCAAAAGTTAAGCCTTTTTGAATAAGCATATGACCCTACAGCTCAACTAGGGGCTTTCCAGATCATAAAGGACCTGCCTCCCAAGGCAGGAGACATAAGAGACATGGGCTTGATCCCTGGATCAGGAAGATCCCTTGGAGGGGGCATGGCAACCCACTCCAATATTCTTGCCTGGAGCATCCCATGGACAGAAGAGCCTGGCTGGCTACAGTCTACAAGGATGCAAAGAGTCAGACTCAACTGACACGAATGCATGCACAACTCAATTAAGTGGCAATATAAAGATAACAAAGACCAGGAATGACTATCAATCAATCACTTGTGACACTCTGAAATATGTTTTGTCTGGTACTCTGTTCCTGGGTTTAAGGCAATCACTAAGACAAGGTTTTCCACCACAATAACGTCAGCTATCACCACCGTTCTAACTCAGGAAAACTCTTTGTCCTGTGAGTTGGGTTGTTACTGTTAGATTATGTTTTCCTTTGTTAAAATTGCTGTCCTTTTGGCATTTTTCACGTAAGCTTCCTCTAGCAATAACATCCATCATTCTCACTGTTGCATCTCTGGAGCCTAGAATAGTGCCTGGCATATGAGAGCAACTTACTAAATATTTAGGAAATGGATTATAAATGTAAGACATGTTCACTGTGGAAAACTCCTAACAGTGCCAAAGGCTATAGAGCAAAAACAAAAGCATTTCTCACCCTTATTTTTATTCACCAGTGTAACACTGCTACCAATCTTTGTCCTTTCTTCCATTTTTCCATACACATACCATCAGTGTGTGTGTACTAACATAAATTAGTAAAATATAAATTTGTAAAAATTGTCATACAAATTTAAATAGGCATATTTTATATAAAATACATATACATTTAATCATTCTAATAGGTAATGTTTTCTTCTTTTATTACTGAATAGTTGATTTACAATGTTGTCTTAGTTTAAGCTGTACAGCACAGTGATCCCATTATATATATTTATATATATCCGTATCTTTTTCAGATTCTTTTCCATTATATGCTATTATAAGATATGAATACAGTTCCCTGTGCTACAGTTCCCTGTCCTTGTTGTTTATCTATTTTATATATAGTAGTATATATCCGTTAATCCCAAACTTTTAATTTATCCCACCCCACCTTGATTTTCCCTTTGGTAATCATAGATTTCTATGTTTGTGAGTCTGTTTCTGTTTTGTAAAAAGTTTATTTGTATCATTTTTTTTTTCTAGATTCTATGTATATGTGATATCCTATGATATTTGTCTTTCTCTGATTTACTTCACTTAGTATGATAATAATCTCTAGGTCCATCCATGTGGCTGCAGGCAATTTGCTTTCTCTTTTATTCTTGGCAAAATATCTTGGTTCTTTTTCCATAAGGCTTTAAGGATAAAGTTACATACTTGTTTGTTTACAATTTTTCTTCAAGTTGTTCTTAGTTAAAGGAGAAGTTAGTTCTTAGTGAACAAGAGAAAAATAGAGTGAATTCCATATACCCAAATATTGTCTGATCTACTCATCGTCCAATGATATTGTTCACAGAAAAAAACCTGGAATAAGAAAAAGCCAGGAAAAATTATGAGATCTGTTGATGCCATAGCTAACTGAAGCTCTGGTTCATTCATGGGAAATAAACATCTGGATCTACTTGGATTTAAAAGTGAAAAAAATAGGTGATCTCCAGTAACAACAAATTATACAAACTCATAAGGCTGACCCCAGGAATGACTCAATAAAAACAATACATTTAAATAGTTAATTTACCTCATTTTCTTTCAAACTTCAATCACTGCATTTTCATTTTGTTACTGTATAAAATTATCAGTTATTTTAAACATTGCAAATTTTCTGAAGAGAAGGAAACAGTAAAATCTAAATGTAGTATGTAAAATTCACATCTACAAAAGCACATACATATATGCAAATAAACCAAAAATTAAACTGAAGTTTCCCACAGAAAAGAACAATTTTTCCTCTGTCTCCAAGCTTCACTAGACATACTTGAAACATACAAAGATTTCAGGACCCTTAGTATGAGTGAGGGACTTGAATGAATTCTAGAATCATTTGGGTCCCATTCCTTTCTCTATGACTTGTTTGGTGTGTGTACTTAGGCAATTTGTTTAGCACAAAATACATGTTTATGGTTACTGTTTTGTGTTTGTTGCTATTATCCCCAACTGAAATCAGCAACTTTAATAGCACTGTTATAAAGTCTTTATACTAGAAAATAAGTCACAAAGATAAGATTAGAAAAGAAAAACAAATGCTTTACATCTAAGATTAATTTTTAAGAAAGACAGACAAAGGTAAACATATGAAATGAAGTGATGGATATGTTAATTAGCTTGATTATGGTGATTAGTTCACAATACACACACACACACATATATATAATGAAATACAGATCATATGCTTTAAATATAAACAACTTTTATGAATTACACCTCAGTAAAGATGAGAGGCTCTCACTGTATATGTAGTACTGAGAAGAAAGCAAAAAGACAATGACAGTAGCCTCTTAGCTGCTCTTCATCCTCTGCTTTCTGCAAGATGCAAAGACAAAAAGAACCCACACGGCCAAGCATACCTGTGGGTTTAGCTGCACATCAGATGTGTCCTACCTTGTCCCTTCCTGTCGATGTCAAGCAGGCACGAGGGATCAAGAGCTCAGGTGTAAAGAAGGAGCATTCCGCCACCAGATTTAGGGTACTTACTGTGACCCCAGCATTTCCTGGTTTCTCTAACACTTTTGAAATTCCCTGTACATCCCCTTCTCCCATCCCCAACCTAAAGCACAAGGCCACTAGCACCCAGCCTTACCTTCTTTCAGCATGCCCACTTTTAAACACTTCATGAAGGGCAAGCCTGGCAGGATTTACGTCTGCGCTTCGTGATTTCACATTCATTCGTGGCAGGGCAGCTATATTCTATATTACCTAAAACACAGAGTGTGAAGAAAAGAAGCTGTTAGGTTTGCAATACCCAGGCAGTCCGAGCATCCCCCTGATAATATCAACTCTTCTACTTCTGCCCTCTTCCCTCAAATAAATGTCAACAGGAATCATGAGGGTATCGCAAATATCACGAAGCCAGATGCTCAGCTACGACCACTGAAGATGCACCGAATGATGAGTAGCTACAGAGGAGATATACAGTGAAGTGAAGTTCTTCAAAAAACTGAGCTTAAAATTAGCCTTTAAAACATCATGTTTCTTCCATTCAGGCAAAGCAGCAGTCTCCCAGAATCTTGAGATCAAAAGGAAATTTCCCAGCAGATTATTTCCACAAAAAACACAAACATCAAAACCATGTAACTACACCATCCGTCCTGGATTTCTTTTGGTACTCATCATCTGATGCATCAGGCTTTCTGTCCTTCTGACATAGATAGTACAAATCTCACTGTGAAAAATGATCAGCAGGCTAATTTGGAACTGTGCAGGAAGCTCCTTGAGGGCAGGGACTAAAGCTACATGGTTCTCACTTCATCACTTACCAGAGCTTTACAATACTATTTTACTCTTTGGAAAATGTCTACTGATGATGGAGGATCACCATCATCATTACCATTGTCACCATCATGTTTATTACATTACTTGCATAATTAATCCCAAACACTCAAACTGCATGGAAGTGTTAGATATAAAAATAAACAGCTATGACATAATACTTTACTATTACATTCTATATCATTTACATTAGTAACAATAACATGTGAAATGATAAGGATGTCATCAGAGGAAGACCCAAACTCTAACTTGAAATTTTTCAATTAGGGCCAATGACAGTGTGTGGGAAGCGCTCTGGGGCTGCCTACAGCTTTGTAGAGAAGCTGCCTTTAAAATAAAGCCTCTCTCCCCTATCAACTCTGTCACACAGTCTTGAAGGTCCTTCGTTACTTCCTAACCCTTTCCCCTTGTGATTAAGTGCATTAGTATCTCTAATGAAAATGCATTCTGTTTATTGCCCTCTTGGGAAGGGGGAGGTCATCACACCAAATGCATAAATTGTCATCAGAGACAGTCCGAGCATAATTGCAATTTTGCTGCTCCATGTTTGCAATACTCAGGGTCCATCCAAGTCCCCTGAAACATGCACAGATTCTAGTAATTAGCATAGAGTCTGCCTGGGACCAAAGCATTGATGAAATATTTCAGAGTTAATCACACTTTGTAAACACTGATTTATATTGACTACCTTTCTCCAGACTGATGTCTCCTCATTAAATATCACATTAGCAGATTGCAGGATTGTAGAAAGACTCAACTACTCAGCAACTGTTAATTCAACAGGAAGTAATACCTAACCACTTATAAGTACGGAAACCTGGTTAAGGATGCATGACTTCAAAAAAAAAAAAAAAAGGAAAAAAGCCTGTATATTATAACTTGAGATGAGCCTATCAAAACTGACTAAATTAGCATTCTAATTGAGGGCATTTATAATAATAAAAGCAACTACTTTTTAACATAATAGGTTAAATATTAAGAGCAATATTAATTGTATCAACAGAAGCACACCACCACCACCTTCCTCAGAGAAATTATGGTGTTATTGTATCACACTCACAGAAAACCAAGATAAGTCAAAGGAACCAGATTGGCTGGGTCATGGCTAAGAATAAAAGAATATAGAATCTGAACTTTAAACGAATCATTTTTCACTGTGATGTTCGCTGAAAATTTATTTTGCATCAAGAGTATTGCTAGTCATTTTCTAGGGGTTAATTAATATTCTACTACCAGATCTTTGCATTCTACATGGCTCTCCTTGTGTGTGTGTGTGTGTGTGTGTGTGCGCGCGCGCACGCATGCGGTCCGTAGTGTCCAACTCTTTCCATCCCCGTGGACTATAGCCCACCAGGCTCCTCTGTCCATGGAATTTTCCAGGCAAGAATACAGGGTGGGTTGCCATTTCCTCCTCCAGGGGATCTTCCCCATTGGCAGGCAGCTTCTTTACCACTAGCGCCACCTGGGAAGCCCATTCTACATGGAGCTCCTTCAGTTCAGTTCAGTTCAGTCGCTCAGCCGTGTCCGACTCTTTGCGACCCCATGAATCGCAGCACGCCAGGCCTCCCTGTCCATCACCAACTCCCGGAGTTCACCCAGACTCACGTCCATCGAGTCAGTGATGCCATCCAGCCATCTCATCCTCGGCCGTCCCCTTCTCCTCCTGCCCCCAATCCCTCCCAGCATCAGAGTCTTTTCCAATGAGTCAGCTCTTCGCATGATGTGGCCAAAGTATTGGAGTTTCAGATTTAGCATCATTCCTTCCAAATTTATTTAAAAAGAAAACCAAGCCTCTGCTTTCTTAGGAAGAGCCAAACAATAACTAGTTAGAATGGGGGGAAAAACGTTTTCCAAACAGCAATTCTTCCCCTTTTTGTTCTGGAGAAGTCAGTATGAATTTTTGTTCACTTTCCAGTATCAAGGCATGACCCCACACCACACCCCCGCTTTTAACTCACTACTGTTAACGTCTACTGAAATGACTCATCACACACACACACACAAAATAATCGTATTTCCTTTCAAACTAACTCCTCTGCCTCTTTGAAAATTATATTCTCATCCCTTGCAACAAGGCCCTTCTGACAAGTCAGGCCTGTGTGAGCTCAAACCTGGATGATGGCAGTTATCTTCTCCCTGGGCGCTTTGCCTCTGTCCTGTGCCCCTCTAATCCACACTGCATACCACGATCATATTCCTCTGCTTATGATGGCTTTGATCATGTCATTAACCCAACTAAAAAAAAAAAAATCAATAAGTTCCTATGGCCTCCGGAATAAATATAAAATATTCATCTAGCCAACAGAATCTCTGCTCCCATCTCACTCTCATCTACTTTTCCAGCAACATTACAATGATTACCTTACATGAACTTCCTGATGCACCAATGTGATTTATTCTGTTTTTGCTGTGTCCGCAGGCTTCCCTCTGAGGATGAGCTATCTTTGCCCCTCTTTCCTTCTTAAAATTACTTCCAAGGCTCAGCATTCAACTCACAGTCCATTCCAATCCTTCATGGAATCTTCTCAGACCACCCTAGCAGAAAATGATTTCCAGGTTCTCCTATCTTTGTGGGTACTCTCATCACATAATGTGCCAGATATATTTTTTTAAATTTTTCATGTGCATATTACCCATTAGATCATAAGATCCTGGAGAGTATTACTTATGGAGACTAGAAATACTCCACCAAAAAGTAGTATATAAGTAAAATAACACATTTTAAATTATTTTTTTGTACCTCAGGGTCATTCTGATGTAAATATGATGCTGTCACATGGGTTCACAAGGTCAAGTGAGCTGGGTCGCCCATTAAGAAACAATATGAAGAAACTAGGAGAATCATTTCACAAATTTTAACAAAAAAGTAAAAATCTAGTTAATGTTTCAAAACCTTAAAGAAATACCTTTGATAAAAATGGAAATCCAGGGCAAAACCACGGGAGCTGCTGTCAAGGGGAAAATAAGAAAAATACAAAGGCTTCTGGAGAGTTAATTGTGAAAAAAGAAGAAAAAAAAAACCTGTAAGAAGTTTTAAAGGAAGTAAAAGTGTATCTTGATATAAATAAGAATAAAAGTAGTATAAAAATACAGATAGATGGCACTAAATGAGTTACTGGGGCTTCCCAGCTGGCTCAGTGGTAAAGAATCTGCCTGCCAATGCGGGAGACCCAAGAGATGTGAGTTCAATCCCTGGGTCCGGAAGATCCCCTGGAGTAGGAGGCGGCAACCCACTCCAGTATTCTTGCCTAGAAAGTCCCATGGACAGAGGAGCCTGGTGGGTTATAGTCCATAGGACTGCAAAGAGTCGGGCAGGACTGAGCAACGGAGCACACACACACATGAGTTATCTAATGCTTATCTCATTATAACACAATTATTTACAAAAGGAGTGCCCTAAGAATTGGAGTTACATTACAGAAAACACTCAAGGATGATCAATAATAGCAACCAAATTTATGGATAACCCTTCTCTCTGAATGACTAAAGATTTTTAAGATTTCTTCGGAAACAGAAGGGGAATTGTCAAATTCTGCACATGAGAGTTTAGATCACATATAAGGAAGAATTCCAGTTTCCTTTCCAACTACTATAATTCTTCAGTGACAAAGAGAAACATTTTAAAGGCAGACAAATTTTTCATAGGGCCTTAGGATGAGTTCTTAAGGGGAAGAGTTCTGTCTCATTTATGGCTCAATCCTCACTGCATATGAATGAGCCAACCTTCATGAACCTGTACAGGGCTGGGAAAGAAGGAAGTTCGTACCTCTTAAGGAATCTAGGGCCTTACAAAGAAGACAAAGATCTGTGTGTCAACAAATCACAACACAGTTGAGGGTGATGGTTCTAGCTTCAAGTCAGCCCCAGATGCCCGTGTACACACAAACATCCCCACAAGCAGAGATCATGCTTCAGAGACTCAATGAATTCTTCACATGGGAGCAAATGATTGAAATGTGCTGTGACAAATGAATAAATGACAACATGGGGATAAAGAAATCTTCCCAAACCTATAGGAAAGGCGGCATTCTTATAAAAATTTCACTGTGAATGGAAAGAAAATACACAGGTCACAAGTGTTTTCATAAATGATACATTTCCAGCTAAGCATATAGACATGGTTTACAATGAATCTCATATCCTTCAGCCAAATGTTCTGTTTCGATATATTTGTCTTGACATACATGGATGATAACCTTGATTTCACTAAGTAACACTGGCTTTATGTCTTGAAAAACAAATCAACATCGTTCTAAAGAACTTCTTTGCTGGAGGAAAACTTCTCTAATTTCCAAGCCCTCCCATTGAGTCCCTTAGTCCATTCTTGTTGGCTGTGATCACCCAACCAACAGTCTTTGATCCACGTCAGAGTCTGCAAAGATTCTGCCCTTGAAAAACCTTCCCTGGTAGCTTTTGTATTCAATGAAGAAAGCATTTTATGCTAAAAATGTGCTCCACCCGCTCCCCGAGCACCTGGGCAACACTGTTTTACATCTATTTTGGTAGCGGCTCAAAAACACTACTCCGGAGAGACCCTATGATCTCGATGGGGTACTTGTTTTCCTTCGATTCATGAAGAGTAGACATGAGACAAAAGTATTTCCAGTAGTAACTGCAGGCCGCTGGAACGTTAACACCAGACAGTGGTTCAGGGGGGTGCAGAAGTTATTGCTCACATTCTAAAAATTCTCCTTTCAAACACTGAGGTTTCCTGGATTAGAGCTTGCCATTTTCTGGGCCACACTTGTTCCCTGGTACCACCAGGGACCACACTGGGCAGCCATGGACGACACGATTGGAGTTTTCCCAGTTTTATCAATGGCTTCAGAGCCAATCAGGTCCATGCGGAAGCTCCGGGTTTTGAAACCAGGCTGACAGGAATGATAGAGCAATTTATAATATCTCCTGGCGGGTTTTCAGAAGGTCCTAGGCTCTGATGACTTACTTCAGAGTCTTTTGTACAATTAGTTTGCAGGCAATATAATCTTCTCACTTACTGCTTAATAGAATCTTGCAGCAAGCTGGCGGATAGAATAACAGGGTGTATGTAAAACTCCAGCCTGCAGTGCCAGTGGATAATTTGTATATTCCTTTCAGTCACTTAATGGACTTTTACAGTTTGGCAATGAAAGGGCTGAATGATGTGAATTAGCTGGTATCTCAAAATAAAAATACACGTCAAATTTTTACTTCCGACTCACATCTCTCGCACACAGTAATGAAGCATTGGGCTTCATGGAGTTCCCAAGAGCTGTCCTCTTTTTCATATGTACAGACATCATCATTGTAAAGCCAATTTGAAAGCATCTGTATATTTCCTCCAATTGTTTTAATTTTATTAACAGAACCAAATGGCTTGAGATGACCCACAGGGCATTCCAAGTGGGGTTTATCCAATTGTTTTCCAACATTAAGTGATTTAAAAATAATGGGATTTGCCTCAGTACACAATTACAGAGCATTAAAAACATGCAGGCAATATCTGTAGTATTTTTGTTTTAAGTGCCCAAAAGCAGAAAAAAAGAAGGAAAATCCTCTCTAGTGTATGGTAGTAAAGGGTTTTCATGCAGCTTCCCTTTCTTTCTTTTTCTTTCTCGTGTTTAAAGCTCCTTTGTTTCTAACTCCTTTCTCCACATTCTACATGAAATAGAAAATATTATTATTATAGATATAGCTTGTATTGTATAATGTGGGGTAATAACTCATTACATACTTGTGGCAAAAAAAAAGTCATAATTCCATCAATGTATATTAAATAAAGGGTGTTATTTTATTTTCAAAGAATGCCCCCAAAGTTAGACTTCAAAGTAAGTTACTTTCCCAGAAGACGGCTCTGAATACTTTTCGAAACTTCCTTTAAAACCGCCACAAGAGTGACTTCAAAGCTATAAACCGGAGGCGAGGGAACAATCAAATGGTACTTTGCTCATATTCACCCAAAACACTTGACTGGCCTCTTTATCACAAGCCATGACGCTAAATGATGGATGTCCATTACTAAATGTTACATCTCCCCTCGAAAGTCAAAGACCTGTCATCGCTGAAGATATTTCACGAATCTGCCTCAAGTCTCAATGAGGATGCCCGCCTCAAACAAAGACAAGGAATGTCAGCGCCAGCCTCCCTCGGGGGCCCCACCTATCTGCGAGGTATAAGATGTGGCAGACAGAGGAGGGAGGGGGCAGGATCACACCCGGTGAACAGTCACACCAGCCCTTAGCAGAACGTTCCATACACAGGGTTATGCCAGAGTCTCATATTTGCCTTCTTGCTGCCCCTCTAAGCCTCTACAAAGTGAGGTGGGAGACGGGCAGGTCTAGAAAAGATATTTGATGCTTTAAAATTCTACGGGATTGAATTCTGATCATCACAAATGTAACTTACAAGAGCCATAATCAAATGTGGGCACAAATGACTGCCTTTTCACAGGGAAGCTCAGGCCCCAAATGGGAGTAGATGATGCTTTGCCTTTAAGGGAAAAGATCAAGGAAAACCCACAAGCAACAGGTGTGTCTTATTTTCTGGTCGTGCCACTCAACTTGTGGGATCTTAGTGCCCTGACCAGGAATTGAACCTGGACCCCCACAGTGAAAGCTTGGCGTCCTAACCACTGGACTACCAGGGAATTCCCCAAGCAGGAAGGTTTATAAACCTCAGATACTGGAGACTAAACCACAACTCTGGTTTCATCCTCCAGCGATCCGTGTTGGGAAGACCACTGAGCCTGTTATACCATGGCCAGAAATGGATGCCTCCCTGTCTGTGTATATAACCACAAGATTACAATTCCCATTGCATTCAGTGAAAAATGGTTTAATGGGAAAACAATGCTGTTAAATGGGGAGATTACTTAGCCTTGCTTTTTTTCCAACTTAAACAAGAGATACCCAGCCTCAGTTTCTCCTAAACTTGTAAACATGCTCATTCCTTTATTGCTCTACCTGCACAACTGTTAACATTGGGCAATGTGCACGTTCATATCAAAGAGAAGATGGGTAAAGTTCTTATATGCCCACTGAATATCCATCCTTGGCACACTGCCTTGCACATGGGGTAGGAAAGCATCTGAGGATAAAAGAGTGAGGGAAGAAGGAGAAAGGAAAGGTGGGACTTAGTTCAAATTCCAGCTCTGTCCTTTTTGAGCTGTGTGAACTTGAACTGATCACTTTACCTTCGTTACGCTCAGTGCGCTAAAGTACAAAAGAGGAATAATCATATCTGCTTTGTAACATCGTAAGCACTACACGAAATATACATACTAAAATCATAGAGTTCTGCTCTCCCTTCTGAGAAGAAAGGGAAGAGTCACTCTAAGAGTCCGTGAATTCTGAACTATTTTCACTCAGAGACCTAACTCTGGAATTTGGGAACAGTATAAAAACAACCTTCCACAGATTTATGCAAGACTGGGAGAATGAATACACCGTTCACCCAGAGAACTGGAAAGAGGATTTTGTCTTGCCAACGACTCCTGTGTACATAGCTTTATTTTACAGATACCAGGAGGAGAGGAAGAGTGCAGTAATCAAGTCATTTATTAAAGCATCAAATTGTCTATGAAGTCAATTTCCAAGATGCCAGCCACCATTTCTCCTGAACATTTCCTGTCACTTGCCTGGAGCTCATAAAATGCCATCATTGGATGTAATCTGACTACAATTGAGGGCAAAACATTTGCAAAGCTTTTCAAAATCTCACCCAGCCTTATCTCTGGCCACAGTCTCGGGCCAATCTCTACTCCTATCCCAAACCCACCCCCTTGTCTACCACCTAGGCTGAATTCCTCCCAGTTCCTAGAAAGCAGCATTGTCTTTCCTGATGGTTCCAGATGTGCTTCTTGTATCATTTTTTCAACAAAGCTCTCCCAAGAGCCCACAAGACTGGCATCCAGCAGTCCTTATGGGTGTGAATAGTTCATCTCCCACTTATCTTCAAGCGAACATCTCTCAATATTCAATACACTTTACTACAAGTGTCTAGTGAATTGTCCACCTCCTGTCCCAACCATACAACTGTCCATCCCTTGAGGGCAGATACTTACTCCTCTGGGTCCCCAATGGAACGTTTTATTATCTATCAACTTGATTTTTCCTGATGCTATCTCTCATTCCTTCATGCTAATGCTTAGCTCCAAACTATTCATAAAAATAAACCAAGTACAGTTAATTAGACAGAATACAACTGGTAACAACCCACCAGTAATATATCATTTGGCATAGAGCAACACAGATTTCTAGGCTATTAGATTTTGTACAAATCCTAAAGTCCAGTGGCTTCCAGCTCTTGGTTTTATGTAGACCAGAGAAAGGTAAATGTGTACTGACTTGTTTATGATCACTTAACCCTCTTTACAAAGATAAGTGAAAGTCGCTCAGTCTTGTCTGACCCTTTGTGAGCCATGAACTACACAGTTCATAGAATTTTCCAGGCCAGAATACTGGAGTGGGTAGCCTTTCCCTTCCCAGGGTATCTTCCCAATCCAGGGATCGAACCCAGATCTCCCACACTGCAGAAGGATTCTTTACCAGCTGAGCCAACAGGGAAGCCAAGAATACTGGAGTGAGTAGCCTATCCCTTCTCCAGAGGATCTTCCCAACCCAGGAATCGAACCAGGGTCTCCTGCATTGCAGGCAGATTCTTTACCAGCTGAGCTACCAGGGAAAGGGCTAGTTAATTGCAGGAAAGAGACCAAACCTCAAATTCCTGACATCCAGTCCAATGTTCTTTCAATGCACCTGTTAAAACTCACATACAAACAAATGGTAAGAGTGCTGGGAACTCTTCCATGTTCTTTATGTTACATCTATGAACCCCCATTTCGCAGATGAATTAAGACAGAGAGAAGAGCTAACGTGGCCAGAAACACATAGCTACCAAGGGCCAGAGCCACAATTAAGACTCCGGCACTCTGGATCCAACATCTCTCCTCTTCACTGTGATGCAATGTTGCCTGACTTTAATCCTTAAAAGACATGAATTGAGTGTCATAATTGAGTGTTGCTTAGAACAGAAATGAAAAACAAAATTCTTATCTTCGAAGAGACTGTTTTGTGTGGCTGTTGTTGTTGCTATTGTTGCTGGTGGGAAAGGAAATTTTGATGCCTACTGGGAGCAGGAGGATAGGGTAGATCTTGGCATCATCTTGCTATTGTCAGACTTGTGGTACGTGGGCAGCTGTGGAGAGGATACGGTTGCTTTTGGAGAATGGAATCTCTCAACACCTCAGAAAGAAATCCCTCAACTCGTCTCTGTACCACTATGGTTTGTGACCAGTTTAAGTCCACGGAAACCAAACAAACCATGTCACCAAAGCAACAGGTGTCAGATTGCAAACACACATTTTCAAGATCCCCAAATCATGAGGATTGCTCATGATAGGAAAGAAACTGTCCTCCATAATCAGCAGGGTGTGCTCTGAAACGCGTCTAAAGGGGAATAACAGTATACAGTCAAAAAGACTGACTGATGAAAAGGATGGTTAATACAAATATCTCTCATCAAAGGTATGCAGAAATTTAATGTTTTTACCTTTGATATGACATCTTCTTGGAAAGGGCAACTGTTCTCTTCAGCGTAGAGAACATCCCCTATGTGACGTGTGCCTATTGCATCTCTGTCTTTATGCTCCTATGGTATGGGGATCGTGTCACAGAGTCTTCATAAAAGAGCTCAAAAATGACCACTGCCACCAGAAAGGTGTTAGATCTGAGTTAAGCATAATTCCCCAAACTGGGGGCATTCAGTATCCAACCCCAAATTTTATGTGATCTTTATCCACCCACCTACAAATTTTAAACAACCTTGATATGAGTCTGCTTGTGTCTCCTTTAAAACATACAACTAAAAACAAACAGAAAGCAAAACAATAGTTTGCTAACAAAATACTCTTGGGGAACGGAAGAAATGCTAATTAAGCC
Organism: Aepyceros melampus; assembly: GCA_006408695.1. Classification (NCBI taxonomy): domain Eukaryota; kingdom Metazoa; phylum Chordata; class Mammalia; order Artiodactyla; family Bovidae; genus Aepyceros; species Aepyceros melampus. The sequence goes on from SJXQ01006019.1 coordinate 338,149, forward strand.
TAATGCATCCCCTCTTTTTGGATAGAGTTTCCATTGCAGCTGTGGTTATATAACAGTACAGAAAGTCCACATGTCAAGTGTGGAGGCATTAGGACCATATCCTATGTGACAAAAACAAATGACTCAAACAGGAATTTGACTTCACACCAATCTCGAGATCTTCCTTCTACCTTAAACAAGTAAAAGCAAGCCATGTGTGTGTTAGTCACTCAATAGTATCCAACTCTATGCTACCCCATAGACTGTAGCCCGCCAGGCAAAACTACTGGAGTTACCCACTCCTTCTCCATTTCCTTCTCCAGGAGATCTTCCTCACCCAGGAACTGAACCTGAGTCTCCTGCATGCAGGCAAATTCTTTACCATTTGAGCCCCCAGGGTACTTCCCAAAGCAAGCATATCACTTCCTAATACTGAACCTAAGGGCTTTGTTCTGAAATGCTATCAGTGTGCCCAGAACTCAAAAGTGACGCTGGAATTAGATTCTTCCTCCCAGATCAAGTTCACATATTCAGCAAGTATATAACTATGCTTTCCAGAGCTGATATGGATTTGGGGTCATCCTGCTTGACACAAGTGATGGTAACTGATCTAAATTTAAACTGTAGAAGGTGGTATAACAGTGATTCCAAGCTAAGACACTAGAGTCAAATGGGTTCAAATTCCAATTCTATCATTCCTGTCTGAGTTGGGGAAAACTTTTATATCTGAACTTATTGTCTTTGTAAACGAAGTGGTCATGGGACCCAGCAACAGATTCTTTCAGGGACTGCTGTGAAAATCAAATGAGATCACGTATTTTGAATGGACCAAGCAGAAGACCTGACACAGAGTAAACCTCGATTATCAACCATCATAACAACAGTGTAATGATGCTCAGGAGAGGGACTGGGATGCAGGAAAAGGGCTAAGGGGGACTTGAGAAGAACCCAGGTGCTGGTCCTTAGCACACAAGTGAGGAGATCCCATCACTTCATGGCAAATAGATGGGGAAACAATGGAAATGGTGACAGACTTTATTTTCTTGGGCTCCAAAATCACTGCAGATGGTGACTGCAGCCATGAAATTAAAAGACGCTTGCTCCCTGGAAGAAAAGCGATGACCAACCTGACAGCATATTCAAAAGCAGAGACATTCCTTTGCCAACAAAGGTCTGTCTAGTCAAGGCTATGGTTTTCCCAGTGGTCATGTATGGATGTGAGAGTTGGATTATAAAGACAGCTGAGCACTGAAGAACTGATGGTTTTGAACTGTGGTGTTGGATAAAACTCTTGAGAGTCCCTTGGACTGCAAGGAAATCAAACTAGTCCACCCTAAAGGAAATCAGTCCTGATCATTCATTGGAAGGACTGATGCTGAAGCTGAAGCTCCAATACTTTGGTCACGTGATGCAAAGAACTGGCTTATTAGAAAAGTCCCTGATGCTGGGAAAGATTGAAGGCAGGAGGAGAAGGGGACGACAGAGGATGAGATGGGTGGATGGCATCACTGACTCAATGGAGGTGAGTTTGAGCAAGCTCTGGGAGTTGGTGATGGACAGGGAAGCCTGGTGTGCTGAGTCCATGGGTCACAGAGTTGAACATGACTGAGCGACTGAACTCAACTGAGGAGACGCTGGGCAGAGAATTCCTCCTGGGTGGTGCTAGGAAACCAAAAGACAGGAGCATAGTAGGTCTGTTAAACCAACTGGCACATTAGAGATGCATAAGGCAATGTCCAAAAGGAAGTAATGACTTATCATCCTAGGGGTCGGGGAGGGGTAGACGAGGCTGCCAGATGGATTCCAGTAAAACAGAGACGCCGAGAGGAGAAGCAGGAGAGCTGGGACTGTGCAGTATTTGCACCTGAAGACTCTCCTTTTGGCATGAAAACCTGGGCAGTTAGACTGTCTGCTCGGACAGGGTCTGCAGCAAAGGGCTTGTCATTTCTTCCCTGGTGGCTCAGACAGTAAAGACTCTGCCTGTGATGAAGGAGACCCAGGTTGGATCCCTGGGTCAGGAAGATCCCCTGGAGAAGGAAATGGCAACTCACTCCAGTATTCTTGCCTGCAGATTTCTAGGGACAGAGGAGCCTGGTGGGCTATCATCCATGGGGTCACAAACAGTCAGACACGGCTGACCGACTCACACACACACACACACACAGAGGAAAACCGACAGGGGAGAGTGGGGGGCTTCCTGTAGGACGAGGACGCGGGGGAGGGACAGTCCCAAGCCTCTTTCAGGGAACACTCAGTTCCCACTCCTTTATAAAACAGCTGGGGTCTGCAAGCTTTTTCTTAAACGGTCAGACAGTAAAGAGCTCAGCTTTGCAGGTCCTTCAGAGTCCGGTGTGGCTCCTGTAGCAGACACAGACAACACAAGAATGGGCGTGGCTCTGTTCCCATAGACTTTCTTTAACAAAGTGGATTTGGCCCCCAGGGCCTTGGTTTGCTGATCTGGGGTCCAAAACGTTTGGACAGAAGCCTGCAAGGATAAGAAATACTTAACAATCTGTTACTCATTATTTCCTTTTATTTTTTGGCGGGTGGGGCGGCGAGGCTTAGGACTTCTTACAAGTTAAGTTCAAAGTAGTCTCTGTAAATTGATAATATCTGATATGAACAGGTGGCAGGAAGAGTTGGAGGGCTTTTGCTTTAAAGATTTACAAAATTTGATATTGTTATCCACCTAAAACATAGTCTGAGGACTCTGGAGACAGAGAGGGTATTCCACACTCAAGAAGCGGTGAAGATGCTCTGGAAGCAAGAGAAAAAATGAAAAGGTGTAATCAAGGACAAAATCTTGGTCTGTATTTGTTCCTTTGAAGATTCTTGTGCTTGCCTCTGATCTTCCCCAAAAGGAAACTATGATAATAGTATGCAATGAAAAAAAAAAATGAATGTCAGAATAGAGATTTGGGATATGCTTTCAGATTCACTCTAAAGCATTCAGAACTTAAGCTCTAAATTCTAAATTAATCCATATTTTCTTGTACTAAATTCTGTTCTTTGTAGGATTACTCAGGGATGCCTTTAAAAAAAAAAAGCAATAAAAATATGACTGTTTTTAAAAATTTTTTCAAACCAAAATAAAACAAGAGTTAATTCCAAAGAATATAACTGTTTCCTATAAACATACATAGGACAGGGAGGCCTGGCGTGCTGCGATTCATGGGGTCGCAGAGTCGGACAAGACTGAGCGACTGAACTGAACTGAGAAACATACAGATGCATTCATATAATCATTTTTTTAAAAAATCCCTTCTGAGTAGCACTCATCATAAGGAAAAAAAATGGACTCTGACCGGCCTTCTGTTGTGGTCACCAAGTTTAGTAAGTGCACAGTTATCCTCACATCAAGACAGGAGGAGAAATAAGCCTCTTTTCTCCCGAACTCAAGAAAGAAAGAGTCTGGGAAGTGTTATCAGTGGTAAGTGTACATTTTTAGGATCCATCTAAGACCAGCAACTAAAACTCTAGTGGCAAAACGATTGTCAGCAGATAAAGTCCAGGGAACGGACACAGAAAACTGATTCGGTGGTACTGAAGACTGGACTCTTAAACTTCATCTTTAGGGGATTTGGGAAAATGAATGATAAAAAATTAGATATTTTTAAGACTTACTTCTGACTGCCTTCTTTTACAAACCTTTAACATCTAATCATAACTGAAAATATTCTTAATTCCCCATTTTTATTGTATTTTAACAACTTAATGGAAAATTTTACCCATGAACTGAAATCTCTTAAGAAAAATTCAGTTAGAATTATTCCATGCTTGGAAAGATTTTAAAATATACAAGGCAGATTAATAAGGGGGTTAACAGCTCAGGCTCTGAATTCAGATTGAGACCCCAGTGTGTTTGGATACTTCCTTCTCTGTGCCTGGTGGTAAACTTTATAGATGTTCCACATGTATAAATAATACAGTGATATTATAATGGTAGTATCTACTCTAATGGAATGATGGAAGGATGAAACAAGATAATTAATGTAAAACACTTAGAATAATGTGTGGCAAATTTTAAGAATGAATATATTATTATTATGAAAAATCAACAAAAACTTCATATATTACTGGTATAAAGGCATTGCATACAATTTGAGAGGGTGAAACCAGCTGTTTACATTGTCCACATACGTAATTATTTATGGATAGGCTTTGGTAGCTAAAAGAGAAACTTCAAAAAAGAACTTTAAATTTGGGAAGCATCTGAAACACCTCAAAATGTTTAAATATTCACCTTACACTCAGGAGGATGGTACTTAAAAAAAAAAAAAAAAAGGAAAAGAACAAGCGTTGCAGAGGATACAGAGAAATCAGAACACTTGTGTACTGTTGTTGAGAGTGCAAACCAGTGCTGCATCTATGGAAAACAATATGGAGGCTCCCCCAAAATTATAAGTACAGCCACCATATGATCGCGCTATCCTGCCTCTGGGCATTTTACCTAAAAAACTGAAAGCAGGATCTCCAAGAGCTATTTGTACAACCATGTCTGTTAAATCTTTATGGGCCATAACCAAGAGGCAGAAATAACCTAAGGCCCACTGATGAATGAATGGAAGAAGAAAATGTGGTATATAAATATAATAGAATATTATTCAGCTCCTAAACAACAACGGGACTTCCCTGGCAGTCCAGTGGTAAAGAATCTGCCTTCCAACGTAGGCGATGTGGGCTCAGTCCCTGGTCAGGGAACTAAGATCCCACATGTGGGGGTGGGGGTGGGGAGGGGAGACTAAGCCTGCACCACAACTCCTGAGCCCCCGGGCTCAGAGTCCAAGCCCACACGGAAGTGCAAGGACACATCCCTCACGCCTCAGTGAATAGCCTGCATGCTGCGTAAGACCCGACTGAGCCAAATAAATAAATTTTAAAAAATAAATAAAATGTAAAAAGGAAATCCTGATATACACTACAGCATGGATAAACTGAGGGTAGTATGCTAAGTGAAACAGACCACTCACAAAAAGGTAAATATTACATGATTCTGCCTATAGGGGGTACTAAAGTAGTTAAACTCAGAGACAGAAAGTAGAATGGTGATCACCAGGGGTTGGGGGGAGGGAAAAATGGGGAGTTGCTACTTAACTGGTATAGAGTTTCATTTTTGCAAGATGAGATCATGTTGGCTATCTGTTGTACAAGAATGCGCATCCAGTTGACACTAAGGTAATGTATTCTTAAAAATGGTTAAGACAGAGAACTTTAAGTTTCATACTATGTCATGTACATCTTACGTTATGCTTTTTACCACAAAAAGAAATAAATTAAAAATATATTGGAACATCATTTATTTTACATAGAAACTTATATTTACTTTTGGTATACATCAGAATACTTTGCCAACATCCATTACCTAATTTTAATTTCATGTAAAATTCTGAAAGGGTGTAAGAGGATACCAGTAACCAGGCTTTAACACTGTTGAATCCGAACAACTTCAAGCAACTTCAAAGAGAAAGCTAATTAATGCCCTGTGTATACTTTATCACTTCTAAGATGTTATCTAACTTTATCAAGTAATATATCAGAAAAATGAACAATTGCCTTGGGCTTTACCAGTAAAGAAAAAAAAAAATTCTGACCCATGCCACTGACCCTGTCATTCCTCACAACCTGCCTCACTGTTTCCAGAACCTGAATTCTCACAAGTAACAAATCATCAGATTCATATCATACTGAGACACAGGCTGCTGCAACCAAATACCAAAAAAGTGACGCACGTTCACAGCAATAGGAATTTCAGGCAACAGAACTCTCATCACATTTTTTGGTTGCTCTTTCCTTTCCTACCCTAAGATGAACATTTTAATGTATCCTAACTCTATTTTCCCTGATAGCTCAGACGGTAAAGAATCTGCCTGCAATGTGGAAGACCTAGGTTTGATCCCTAGGTCAGGAACATTCCCTTGAAGAAGGGAATGGCTACTCACTCCTGTATTCTTGCCTGGGAAACCCCATGGACAGAAAAGCGTGGGGTGGGGGGCCACAGTCTGTGGGGTCTCAAGGGGTCAGCCACGGCTGAGAGGCTAACACTAACTAGACTTAGGGCTTCCCCAGGGGTTCAGTGGTAAAGAATCTGCCTGCTAATGCAAGTGACTCAGGTTCAAGCCCTGGGTGGGGAAGATCCTCTGGAGGAGGAAATGGCAACCCACTCCAGTATTCTTGCCTGGAGAATCCCATGGACAGAGGAGCCTGGCGGGCTATAGTCCATGGAGTCGCAGGAGACTTGAACGTGACTTAGCGATTAAACAACAACTGGATTTAGTCAGAACCAATTCTGCAAGGAGATCCAACCAGTCCATTCTGAAGGAGATCAACCCTGGGATTTCTTTGGAAGGAATGATGCTAAAGCTGAAACTCCAGTACTTTGGCCACCTCATGCAAAGAGTTGACTCATTGGAAAAGACCCTGATGCTGGGAGGGATTGGGGGCAGGAGGAGAAGGGGACGACTGAGGATGAGATGGCTGAATGGCATCACTGACTCGATGGGCGTGAGTCTGAGTTGAACTCCGGGAGTTGGTGATGGACAGGGAGGCCTGGCGTGCTGTGATTCACGGGGTCGCAAAGAGTCGGACACGACTGAGTGACTGAACTGAACTGAACTGAATTCTGAATTTATGGGAAAAGGGGTCTTATCATGTAATTACTTTAATGTATGTTAAAATGTGCATTTTGAAAAGTATAAAGTACAATGTACCACTCCTATTATTTGTCCTCAAGCATTTAATAGGATGCTCTGTAGATGAGGGCCAGTTGTTCTGTGAAGGAAACAGCCCTATTTGTCAGGGTTTGGTTCTGAGTAAGGGAAAACCTGGAGAAAGAATGAAAGCTAAGTTAAGACAAGTATTGATATCTTTGCTTGGGAGTTTATCTTGTCATCAAAGAACACCCTCTAGCCTCCTCATCAAAACAGTCATCAGATAATACTAGACTTGAGTGCAAATCCAGTGATCTGCAAAGTATGAGCCACACCCCATTACCTAAGGAGGCCCACCACAGATGCAAAAATCCACCTGGTTAACAAACAGCAAAGTAAGTGAGATTTTTAGAAGAATTAAGTGGAACTGATCCATGAAGTCCTTTAGACTTCACGTAAACAGCACAAACTTTCTTCTCACCAGTGACTTGCCGGGAAAACTGGTGTGGAGTGCTGGCAGAGGTAGTAAATTTGACCATGTAGGCTGGGACAGGACAGGATTGTTTGCTGTTGTTTAGCTGCTGGTATCCAACTCTTTGCCACTCCATGGATTGCAGCCTGCCAGGTTCCTCTGTTCATGGGATCTTTCAGCCTGGAGTACTGGACCGGGTTGCTATTTCCTTCTCCAGGGGATCTTCCTGACCCAGGGATCAAATCCAGGTCTCCTGCATTGGCAGGTGAGTTCTTTACCACTGAGCCACCAAGGAAGCTCAGGGAAAGAGAATTACTCACCAACAAATTCCCTGGAAGAAATGGGACTGCATGTGCTTCCTCTCCCATAAGAAAGTAACTAAGTCAGGGACAGGTAAAAATGGAAGGCACAGGTGGATCAGGACATTGGAACCACAGAGGGTACCAGGGTCGCGCCAGCTCCACCCACATGCAGCACCAAGCAGCTCCTCTCCTTCCTGGCTGCTATTATTACTTCTGAGGACACAAGCTCAGGTGAACCAGGGGAAATGGATTTTATTTTCTGAGTACAGAGGGTTTTATTCAAGAAAATAAAGTTTACAAAAATTCAAGAGAGAGACAGCACAGCCTCTTAAATGCACATGTAAAGATAATCCAGAATAACATTCTTATTTTTCTGATTATATCATGAAGGCCATATCACAGTAGAATCAATGAAGAATATATTAATATACAGATATACTAGGAAGTTAAAGTATGAAAATAGAAGTAAGTTTAAAAAGTTACTAACAAATTTGTACTTTTATTTATCGTAACTGTTACGCTTTTAAGATTAGTGATATTACTACTACAAAGTGTCTTTTTTAATAAATAAAAATAAACATAATGTAATTTACCAGAGGGTCATAAAATACATGCTGTAACTTCTTCTCAACCACTGTGAAATAACATAGACAGTAAAAGAGGGGTCATTCATTTTGCAGATATACTGCTTAGGAAAGTGAATTTTGTCAGCCTAAATTGACTAATTATCCAATCTCACTAATTTGACAGTGAACTACAGTTGGACTTTTTACCATGGCATTAAAAAGTTTCATTGCAAACTCTTTTTCTCCTTGAATGCCACCAGCACAAACTCCTTACGTGAGATGGGTTCTTATCTACCGCCACCCAACTGGAAAATACACCCTTTCAGGAGGTTAAAATAATATGTTGATTTTAAATGACTTCCAAAATACAGTAATGTAATGCAATGTGCTTAATAAACATGTAAATGACACCAGAGATGCTGGTGTTGCAAATGTGAGCTCCTAACATCTGAAGGACAAAAAAAACAGTGAGGCTCATTACATTTTCTTCTGTTTTCCTTTCCTTGATCAAAGACCAACTATGCAATTTATTCTCTGAAAATAAACACTCTATTTTATACAACCAAGATCCAACTTTTTGTCATTCTAAATGCTACTTTATTTTCATTTACATTGATTCTGTTTTCTGACTAGCTGGCTGATATATACATGTGTATGTCATCGGGAGCAGTGAAAGGAGGCTAGAAAATTCTGATTCCTGGGGAAAAAAAAATCTGAAAACTGAAATAAAAGACTAAAAAGATCATGGTAGAGAACTTGATTTCAATTTAAATAAATAAAATGCAAGCAAAAGTCCTCTGAAATGAAAATTTTGATAATCAGTATTGCCCACAAGGAAGATGAAATAAGGGTGTTTACCTAAACTATGGCCAGCTTTCAAACAGGCCTTAGGTCTGTTTTTGTGATTCCAAGCTCAGATTGGTTTTTATATTCTTAAACAGCTTAAAAAGTAAAACAAAGCAAAACCTGAATAAGTGACAGGGAAAGTATACATGACCTAAGATTTACTATCTGTTTTATTATCTGGTCCTTTATAGAATGGCTCAGAGGTTAAAGCGTCCGCCTGGAATGCAGGAGACCCGGGTTCAATCCCTGGGTCGGGAAGATCCCCTGGAGAAGGAAATGGCAACCCATTCTAGTACTCTGGCCTGGAGAATCCCATGGAGGGAGGAGCCTGGTGGGCTACAGTCCATGGGATCGCAAAGAGTCGGACACGACTTAGCGAATTCACTTCACTTCCTTTATAGAAGAATTTTGTTGCCCTTAGCTCTTCAACAACCTCAGAAGTTATGACAATTTAGGCCAATTCCTAAAAGTCAGAACAACCCATGAAAAAAGAATCACCACTCACTTACCCTGAGAAGTGGGCCCACTAAGTCAAAATTGAGACAGAGTAAACTATCAATTGTGCTGTTTCCTAAAACATCTATTCACATAACATTCTCTACCCATGGAGAAAGTCTTTGATACTGAATTTTACTATTAAAAACACTGAACCTAACAATTAAAATAACAGGAGAAAGATTACTTCTCATTCTTCTCATTGATAACCTGGCCACATTCGTGCATTTCAAAAAATCAGACAACACTGGCATCAAAGGCAAGGAAAAGTAGAAAAAGGCAATTAAACAGAACAAGAACAAGCTCTGAGTTAAAGCAAATTGAGGTTTAGAAAATATTTCTTTTGAAAATATTACCTCCATATTTAACAGTGCAAACAAACTAAAAATCACTGAGGTTCATCAGGATGGTTTAGATATTTCTGTATTGTTTCGAATTTTAATTTTAAAACATACTAGTTTTAAAGTTGCCATTTACAAACAGAGGAAATTCTTTTCTCTAAATGCTGTTTGAGTTAAACAGATAATACCTGATTATTTTCCACAGGAAGGTTCATATGATATACGACACTCAATTTGTAAGTTATTTCCTCCAGTGCTGCAAATATTCTATTCTAAGACTAAAATAGCACAGGAAGGCAAAGAAAATGCTACCTCCAGGAAAGAGCCTCTAGAACTAGGCAGCTTCAGGAAGGAGTCAGCAATTCAGGATGGAAAAGAATAGCATTTGCATAGACTGTGCCCAGACACCTTTAGCAGATGCCTCGCAGGCAAATTCCTCCTCTTTAAAGCCTTGTGTTTAAGGTGGGATTTAAGGCTCTTATCAGTGCCACCTTTAGACTCTGACAAGGAGGGCCCCCACCTGAGGGCCCCAGGCTTTAGGAAGCATCAAGGTGGGAGCCCTTGCACAGCCTGAGAAGATAACCACTCCTTGTATACCTGTATACCTGGGACTCCCTACTTCCTGGGATAAACCTCCACAAGGCCCATTGCAGGGCCTGCGTGAATCTCTCCCCTGGGTCCCTCCTCTGGAAGGTGGCTTGGCCTGGACCTCCTAGTGTGCGCATTACACAGCCCATGCATGATCAAGGTGCAGCTGTTGGGAAGCGGGGCGGGGGTGCTCGGACAAGGGGGCAGGGGTGTGCTGATATACACCAGACAGGATGCGAGGCACGGGTGAAGGGAGAGAAATGGGCCTGCTACAGGAAACGCTGGCTCTCCTTCTACCGCTTCTTCCTGGTACAAAACGCCTGAATCTAAGAATTAAAAATGCCATGCTGGCCTCTCAGGCCATTATGAAGGCCTATTTGCTCGGAGAACAGAACATGTTTGACTTGGTGGTGGTGGTTTAGTTGCTTCGGTCCCGTGTCTGACTCTTGTGATCCTGTGGACTACAGCCCCCCAGGCTCCTCTGTCCATGGGATTTCCCAGGCAAGAGTACTGGAGTGGGTTGCCAGGTCCTTCTCCAGGGGATCTTCCTGACTCAGGGACGCAGCTGGTCTCCTGCACTGCAGGCAGATTCTCTACTGACTGAGCCACAAAGGAACCCCCTTACCAGTTCATTATCTTGATTTATAAACATTTATACGTATATGGGTGCCCACTGTACTCCCATATCAGAGCCCATGGATATCTGCAGTGGACTTGGTTCTCACGACGGTCACTCCTATATCTCAAGCAGCAAAGATATTCTGTTCTTTTTATTTACTAAATTTCATATTTAAAGCTTAACTGGGATATTTTAAGTTACAAGACTCAGGCTCCCTTTCTAATTTACCTAGTCTTCCATCCATAGGAGGGAAAAAATGATCACCATAAAACTATATAAAACCAATCCAATTTCCAATCAGCCCACCAAAATGCCTCCTTGTCTAAAACAGTGCTATTGTGAGGAATGGTTACAGGAAAAGAGGGCTTATTATCAGAATGAAAGGGTGGGGAGCTGTGAGCTGAGAAGGTTGCAGGTCCTTCTAGTTCACCATCAAAGATACCTCTTTGGCCTAGAGTATTTGCCTGCCTAGTTCTTTGGTATCCTAGTCACACTGTCAATATCAACCAAAGTCAGTCATTTATTGAGCACTTACTGTGGGTCAGGCACTTTGACAGTCTCTCATTTAACCCTTACCACCTGTGAAAGGGAGGAACAGAGAAGTTGCGGCCTCTCAGCAGGTAAGCGGCTAAGACTTGAACCTGGTTTTACATGAATTCAAAACCCATTTGAAAATGAATATATTTTTTAAAAATTATCCTTACTTTTTAAATATAAAATTTCTTTTTAAAAGGGTGGATGTCATATTTCTAGCATAAGAATAAATGGTTAAAATGGTTTTATTAACCATATATCTAGTAAACATAATATATATGTAATATAATAATGTATTTTTATATAGAAATAAAAACTTCTGGGGGTTAGTGTTTTATAAATTAAATAATGAAATATATATTGAGTTTTGGGGATATAAAGATATTTTCCTTCTCTTATCTCCTTAACAAGAGTCCAGGGAAAACTCTTAATGATACCAAAAAAAAAAAAAACAAAAAAAAACCCACACATACACAAAAATTTTCACTCGCATTGAGGCCAAAGGTAGAATTAGAAAATAATCAGAAAATGATATCACACACAGAAATGAATAAGCTTAGAAAATGACAGTGAAATCACTGTTGCCATTGTAATGCTGCGTGATAAAAGAACTGTCAAAAGCCTCTAAAAAGTTTTTTATTCAGCAGAAAAGAAAAAAGATAAAACCAACTAAAACCTTCCAAAACTTTTGACTTTTATCTAAGTGCTGACCTAATTCAATAGTTTCCCAATGATAACTTGACCAGCCAATAAATAAAATATGCCTTTCTGGTGGAAAATATGCCTTTCTGTTTGACTTTCACTGAAATCTATGATTAATTAATTGCCTCTCACAACCAGAATAACCACATTCAGCTTTGACAAGCACAAGTCTCATTACTTTCCTTCAGATGCACTCCAGATTTTTGTTCTTTTGGCTCTAAATTTAAGCGTGTTGCTCAACTTTTAAAATGTATTACATATTGGGTAGCCAATCTTAAATTATTATAACAAGAAATAAAAATTCTAAAGGGGCAATATTCCCTGTGACTATGGCTTTGAATATACAGATCGCTTAACCAAATCACTGAGAGCATGCTGAACCAGGAAGCCACACTTACAGAATGCCTTGCCTGTATGGGTTCTGAGATTGCAGAAAGACTTGTTCTTAAGGGAAGTTGCATAATCATTTCTTATTCTCCAGGAGAGCTTCAAGGGAGGGAAAGGCAGAGACTACTATCTGTCAAGGAGAGTTTGGCTGCAGTGCTGCCTGAAGACATGAGAATGGGTGTTATGGTCCTTTCCACATCAGCATCTGTGAGGCTGTAACAGATTCGGGCCACTTTCAACATCTTCCCAGTTGCATCGCTATCACTCGTTGGCCTCAGAAAGGAGGGCCTGTTCCAATCTCCCTTACAATTACCACCCTAATTATTACATGACACTTTCACAATTTAATCCCTTTATTTGCCTCACTGCTTTTTCGGGGCTAAGTAAGCACCACAGTGTGACGCCCGCTGATGTAGCTAGCAGGATAGCAGGGTAGCTGCAGTGCCTCCCAGCTGCCAGCACAAGCACAGCCAGGTGGGCAAGTCCAGAGTCTAATCTGGACAGTGACATGTCTGTCTCCTGCTCAAAATCCTTGGAAGTTGCTCTTTCCAATATGGAGCAGAACTGAGCACTAACACATCAATGCCAAGAACCACCCTGTGCTTCGCCCTGGGAAGCTTTTGGTAGCATTACAGCATCTAAGGAAGCAGCAGAAACAGAATTCCAGTTGCTCTATTCCAGGGATCACTGGTAAGTAACTACTGCATGGCTATTAACAGCTAAGCAATAGAATTTATTTTTTTTTAAACAACTGTCAGGAAATGTTTGCACAAAGTGGTCCTATCTTTAGGACAACATACTGGAAATACATACTGAGGACCAAGTTGTTTAATCCTGCCCCCTAACCAAAATTTGGTATTCTCTCAAGGTTGAAGACATTTATAGGAGGAATTTACCTCAATCCACAAACCTCTGGGAACCAAGCTTTCAGAAAACATGGCTAAGCTGAAACTCAAACCAATACACTGCCAGGCCCACAGTAGATTCTCAGTCAATATTTGTTGATTCTGAGTCAATAGTTAGACCCCGAGTTGTGTAAACGGAGTTAACAAAATCAAATTACTAACAGTTTAAATTTGAGCTGCTCTGTAGCATCTGTATTCTAATATTGTGGGGCAATGGCTGCTAAGAACCCTCAAATTTGAAGTGTTTTCCTTCTCAAGTTTTGCAATCTAGTAAGTAGGCTGAGATGGCGCTAGGAGTGAAGAATCCACCTGCCAGTACAGGAGAAATAAAAGAGGAGTGGGTCAGGAAGATCTCCTGCAGGAAGAAATGGCACCCAACTCCAGTATTTCTTGCCAGGAGAACCCCATGGACAGAGGAGCCAGTCAAGCTACAGTCCATTGCGTTGCAAAGAGTCAGACATGACTGAGCGTCTGAGCACAGCACACAAGTAGGCTGAAGCGCCTCTCTGGATGCTCAGTGGTAAAGAACTCGCCTGCCAATGTTGGAAGATGCAGGTTCGCTCCCTGGGTCAGGGAATCCCCTGGGGAAGGAAATAGCAACCCACACCAGTCTTCTTGCCTGGGGAATCCCACGGACAGAAGAGCCTGGCAAGCTATAGTCCATGGCGTCGCAAAAGAGTCAGACAATACTTACCAACTAAGCTACAACAGCAAGAAGGCTGAAGAAATACGTTCAAATGCCCCCAAGTGAGAGAAAGCTTCGCATACAGACCATCATTGTTTTTACTTACTCACTTTACATGTGATTTTGTATTTCATTTTATCCAGAAGCATTCCTTGAGGTAGGTCTTAATGCCTTCAGTTTACAGATGAGAATAAAGGAAATAAAGATCCAGTGGATGAAGGATTTTTATAAGAAAATGCTAATAAAATATGGCAATGATGATCCATTAAATATGAAGATACAGCTAGGAAAATATTTAGGTAATTCATACATACTCACACTAACTTGGCCTGTGTTCTTTAGTTAAATCTATGAAAGGCTATGAAAAGATGAGGCTGAAAGATCCATTCTATTATACGTTACAATTTCTTGAACAACTGTGCACTTTAACTCTTTAACTGTGTGTTCATCAGCCACACATCAAGGAAACAATCACGTAATGGACAACACGAAAGCAAGTGGGAGATGGAACCACCTGTTCGACTAAGGACACTCCCTGTAGTCTTCATTGCACCTGGGTGAGACTTGCCCTCGCACAAAAGAAAGGGTAGAAGATAACTCTGTGCCCATAAATGATTTCAGAATCACCTTTTGTTGGAACATTTAGAAGGATTAGAGTTTAACAAACATCATCTCTTTTGTGCTTTAAAAACCAGGAAGCATGTCACACAGTTATTAAACTGATTCCAGTTATGTCCAACAAGGGACCAGTAGATGACAAAGGAGAGGTGCCAGCGTTAAACCAGCAGCAACACGGTAACAGAGCCGTGGTTTCCAAACTCGGAGCATCAGAATCACCTGGAGGGCTCGGCAAAGCACATACTGCTGGGCCCACCCCCAGGCATGCTGATGGAGGTAATCTGGGATGTTCTAACAATTCCCCAGTGACGCTGATACTCCTGAATCAGAGCTCGCACTTTGAGAAGCACGGTTAGAGAATACAGCATCGTACAGTACAGAGGTTCTTAACCTCAGTTTTACCTGAAGCATGAACTAGGAAGCTTTCAAAATCCCCACTTGCCCTGGCTGCACCCAAAGCCAATTAACTCCAAATTTGAGGGTACAAGCCCAGATATCAGTATTTTTTTTACATCTCCAGGTGACTCCAGTCAGCCTGCAAAGTTGAGAACCACTGATACCTGGGAAGACATACTTGTATCCATAACTAATTAAGAAGATAACATTTGGGGTTTGGTTTTGGCCACACCACAAGGCTTGCGGGCTCTTGGTTTCCCCAGCAGGGATTAACCTGGGCCCTCAGCAGTGAAAGCGCGGAGGCCTTAACCACTGGACCACCAGGGAATCCCCAGAAGATACATCTTGTAAATCACTGAGCAGAATAGAATCACTGGTGCACTAGAAGCACTCGATAAACAAAGATTATTTCCTTCCTCTATTTTCTTGAAACTGTATCACAAAGAATATAGAAAGGTGAAATGTAATTTTCTGTAAGGATATATATATCTATAGCTTTGAAAAGGAGTTGAGTTTTGTTTTTGTGGGTTCCTAATTTAAAGGTCACATATAAATTTCAACCACAGTTTCTACATTTATTTGTGGGAAATAATACTGCTATTTGTAAACCTGGAGATCTATGGTTTTGGTATGTCATACATGTTGGAGACATGTATGACATTTCTTATGGCAGAAAGTGAGGAGGAGCTAAAAAGCCTCTTGTTGAAAGTGAGAGAGGAGAGTGGAAAAGTTGGCTTAAAGCTCAACATTCAGAAAACGAAGATCATGGCATCTGGCCCCATCACTTCATGGGAAATAGATGGGGAAACAGTAGAAACAGTGTCAGACTTTGTTTTTTTGGGCTCCAAAATCACTGCAGATGGTGACTGCAGCCATGAAATTAAAAGGCGCTTACTCCTTGGAAGAAAAGTTATGACCAACCAGATAGTATATTCAAAAGCAGAGACATTACTTTGCCGACTAAGGTCCGTCTAGTCAAGGCTATGGTTTTTCCTGTGGTCATGTATGGATGTGAGAGTTGGACTGTGAAGAAGGCTGAGCGCCGAAGAATTGATGCTTTTGAACTGTGGTGTTGGAGAAGACTCTTGAGAGTCCCTTGGACTGCAAGGAGATCCAACCAGTCCATTCTGAAGGAGATCAACCCTGGGATTTCTTTGGAAGGAATGATGCTAAAACTGAAGCTCCAGTACTTTGGGCACCTTATGCGAAGAGTTGACTCATTGGAAAAGACCCTGATGCTGGGAGGGATTGGGGGCAGGAGGAGAAAGGGGCGACCGAGGATGAGATGGCTGGATGGCATCACAGACTCAATGGACGTGAGTCTGAGTGAACTCCGGGAGTTGGTGATGGACAGGGAGGCCTGGCGTACTGCGATTCATGGGGTCGCAAAGAGTCGGACACGACTGCGCGACTGAACTGAACTGAACATGTTGGAGGCATATTTTATAATTTGGTAGTTTTTTATATAAACTCATTAAAAAGGTGGGGAAAGTGTGTCTAAGCACAGGAAAAGAAGGAAGGCCATAGAAAATTAAATTTGCCTCCAGAGGTGATTCTCAAAGTGTAATCCCTGGATCAACAATAGCAGCATCATCTGAAAATCTGTTAGAAATGTAAATTCTCACACTGCTACTCAAGGCAGAGCTAATGAATCAGAAGCTCTGGGAGTGGGTGATCTGCATTTTCACAAGACCTCCAGGTGAGTGTGATCCATACTCTAGTTTGAAGATCACTGGTCTGAAATATTTATTATTTTAGCTCTAAGAAGAACAGAAGAGATAAAAACACAATTTATCCAGGGCACAGATAGGGCTTCCCTGGAGGCTCAGCAGTAAAGAATTTGCCTCCGAGGCAGGAGACAGCCTGCAAGGCCTATGACATGGGTTCGATCCTGGGTCAGAAAGAACCTCTGGAGAAGGAAATGGCAATTCACTCCAGTATTCTGCCTGGGAAATCCCATGGACAGATGGCGTTGCCAGCACTGGACACAACTCTGCGACCAAACTACCACCACCACCATCCTGTACACATCAGTTCAATTGCTATCTAGACCCCCACTGCTCTAATAATAGCTGTGCTTTTTTTAAACTCCACCCAAAGCTTATTATCATTCCATCCCTGGAGCTTGATAGTAAAGGTGGAATTGACAGGGAACAAATGGAGGGGCAGAGTCTATTCTACAAATCCCCCACTATCAATTTTAATCTATTTTGTAAGCAAGATAGAATTAACATGGCAAAACTAGATCAACTAGGACAAGAACCAGGAAAACCAACTAACCAACCATCATATGAGTGGGAGGAGGGTGGGTATCGCCAGGCACAACCCTCACTCACCTTGAATAGTCCTCTTGAAGAATGCCTTGCAGGCTTCACAGGATGCTACCCCATAGTGGTACCCAGACGCGATGTCGCCACACACTAAACACAGTCTCTTGGGCATCGAGTTGAGCATGTATTCACACTTGGTCTGGGGATCTTCAACAATGGTGCTCGAGCAGTCATCATACAGTTTCCGGACAGGCCCGCTACCTCCTAGGATAGGAGCAGAAGGGTAGAGAGGCGGCGAGTCAAGTCCGTTCTGGTGGCCATTCATGGTTGAACTGTAGCTCCCGCTGGCGTCCGAAGAGCCACCTGGGCTGTGGTGGTTGACGCTGTCCGTCAGGGAGGCCGGGCTGGAGGGTTCCGTCTTGATGAAGGACGAACAGCTGGAATCAATGTGTCGATCTTTGTTTGACATTCTGCAGAGAAGCCTGAGGTGGTGGGAGATACAAACAGAGGAGAAAAAGAAGGAGAGAATGTCAAACACAGAGACCAAAAGAGGTAGAGACAGAGAGGAGGTGAAAAAACAAGAGGAAATGGAAGGGAAGATTGAAGGAGGGGAAAAAAAAAGACAAGAATTCGTATGTTAAAGACTTGGCTCCTTGAGAGTGCAGCCTAAGAACTGGGGACTACACATCATTCGCTGTCAATATCTCTTGTTCTACAACAAGGTAATCAGCATAAGGGCGTGACAGGGTTACATCAAAGTGCCCAGAGAGAGCATAAACAAAAGCTCCAAGGGATCCATTTCCTTTCATTTTAATACCTTTCTCTTGGAGCAGCACTGTCAATATCTAAATCAACTCTCCAGATTCTAAATTTATCCACGGAAGAAGAGTAATTTGTAAGGTCTGTATCATTTCTAAAATTACATTTATCCTCACTCTACTTTTCTCTTCCATTTTCTGATGCTGCAATCATTGTATTACGAGCAGAACCCAACTTTTATTGTCAAGACCAAACAGATGATTCCTCAGCTCTGTAATTACTGTTTGTCAGCATGCTTCCATAAGCATAACCGTGTCTTTTATTGATCTAAGACACATAGGGAATATATCCTCACTCACTTTGCCTCTTTATTTAAATTGCTCTATTTCCTGGACATTTAGCGATATAGGAAGATTTCAAGGATAAAATTCTTGCCAATATTTAAGGATTATTTCCTCGAGCCCAGAAAACAGGGAAATGATTACCGGCATCGATTAATAAATATGTACACGTGTTTATGAGTGTATGTGTTTACGAGTGTATGTGTTTGCGCGTGTGATCTACCACCGTCAACAACAAGAATCACTAAAAGCCATTTGAGCCTTCAGTCTACCTGTGAATCCATAATCTGATACTCTCTACTCAGGAAAGTAAGGATGTATCAGATTTTGTCCTGAAAAAGTAAGACTTGTGGTGGTCTCTTTTTCTCCCCTTCTTTGCTCTTTTCACGTCATACCTCCTAAAAGGAAATATGATGAAGCATCTAATCTGATGAACTCTCTCTTATTTAGAAGAAACAGTCCATCCCTCTTACTTTGTCGGACCCATAAGTGATTAAATTTCTGAAGAGGTAATTAGATGAAAAGACGTAATTGGTCCTGTTTTCTTTCCGGTTAGCCACAGTGCAAAACCCCTTTTAGCAAAGTCTCTAAGAACCTTCTGAGAGCCCACTAGAGGAAAAGAGGTGACAGCTGAGAAAGAGACTAAGATAATTGCTTCCCAGTGGAAAGCTGATTTATGGGAATCCCACAGGGTAACGGTCATTCACTGGAATTTGGGGGAGTATGTCACAGGATAACCGAAAGGATGCAATTACCTCTTTCCCTATAAATCTAATGATATTTTATCACTGCACAAATTTCATGCTCTCCTCTGGGCAACCCCCTCCCCAAATCCCCCCGCTGTTCTGTTACTTTCAAACGAAGAAAAATACGGTTCTTTCCTATCAGGGAATATTCACTGAAGGGTTCCAAGAAGGGGGTCTCAAGTGCCTCTAGAGCCAGAAGGTGCCTCCTAACCTAGCAGATTTCCCATTGGAAGTTCCTCACTGCTTTCTCAAGGAAAGCAAGCTCAGGACGTGAAGAAAACAGGAAGGAGAAATCCACAAAAATACCTTCTTGCTTTCGCCCACCCACTCATGTTGTCCTTTCCTGGAGAAGGAAGGAAAGGAAAAATATCCCCCTTGCCAGCCTGAACCAGGCTTCTGCTCCCTCCCACCTCGGCTGCCTCGTCCCCGTCACTGTTAATGAGCGCTGTAATTAATAGATCGCTCTCCTTGTCTCTAGGCTTGCACCCTGGGCTAAGCACTTTTCCTCAAGTCAACGTTTGAAAGAAAGCGGGTCGGCACTGACTTACAGCAGCCCTGCGAATTCCTTTTAATTTAAAGCACTTACCCCACCACTTCACTTATTACCTTATAATTACTGGACTGCTCGCACATACATTATGATCTTAGACTAGAGTTAGAAGTTATTAGGGTACTAAAACACGGTTGCTCCCCTTTCCTCTCTCCGGCACTGAATTTCTCATAGCGACGACAATTAACTCTTTCGCCATCTGCCTGTGAGGCACCATTTTTTAATCTTTTTTTTTTTTTCTTTTTTCCTGAGGACAGTTGCTTTGAACTGCTTAATCATAAAACAGATTACGCTTTCTCCAGGTGCTCTTCTCTAACTCTTTTTTTTGATTGTTCAATTTTATACAATTTCCTTTCCTTTGAGCTTTTTTCTCATGGAGTTCTAAAACAAGCAGAACTCTTCACTGAGGGACAAGGGCAGGAATCACCCTCCTATTCATGGAAGTGTTATTTGCAAAGTCACCAAATGTTTATGGGTCAAATGCATGTTGTTAATAAGGTCTTTGAAAAATTGAGTATCTCCAGCCAGCCGTTTCCTAGAAAATCTCAGTCCCTAACTTTGCAATTATCTGGATGGAATCAAGAAAATTCACAAAGTTCACGCAGTCAGGGAAGCCTTGGGACAGGTGCAATCTCTCTTCCTACACAAGTCTGGCCACCGCAGCCGTAAATGAAAGTGAACAAGCTGGATTTGTGCTGTAGGTTTTACAGGTTTCTTCTCAGACGTGAACCGCTTCCTTCATGAACACTTTCTGCTCAGTGGAAATAATAATAGAGCTGCCATTTATCAAGCGCTTACTAGGCAACAGGCACTGACCTGAGTACTTTACAAATATTTCCTCATTTAATCCCTAAGATGGTCTTGTGAGGGAGGTATGACTCTTTAGGACACAGACCCTCAGACATTATATAATTTCCTGAAAGTCATACAGTTTGGAAGCGGAAAAACCGACATTTGAACTCAGGGCTGACTCCAAAGTCCACTACAGAAATGTCTTCAGAAATGTCTTGCAATGTGTTTGCTGACTTTTAAAAAAATAGCCAAGCAAGCAGAGGTAGAGATGGCACACACAGAGGGTCTATGACGTTCACGCTCAGCCATGAGTGCAAAGGTGGCTGAAGGAGCCACCGCCACCCTGGCGACAGGGCTGCCCTGTTGAGTCACCCTCCCCAGAATCTGGAGTGACACCAAAACCGAAGCTGAAAGAACACAGTTGTCTCCTAATTACTACTTAGCTCATTACACTGAACATTTCCTAGACACCATTACATTATACCCTAAAACTACAGTGGGTCTTAATTCTCTCCCTCTCTGTCTCTGAAATTCTACAGCTCTATTATTCAAGCCTGAAATATTCACAACTATCATAAATTCAATTGTCAGCTGGTGGGTTTTATTCTAGACTTCACTTCAATCTAAAATTAGAGGCACTAAAATTCACATTAACTCTAAGAGGAATGTAGTGAATAAGACTTTATTTCAAAAGAACACCTTTTTGTCAGAAAGAACCATTTTCAAGATGATGGCTTTATCTGGAGCCAAAGAGAATAAGCCCGATTCCACATTGTGCTGTTAACGCAGAAATTTTAGGTCACATTGGATTAATAGAAATCTAAATTTAGTTAAGAATTATGAATAGAAATAACATGTATTGGAAAATGTGGGAAATATTTATTTTAAAGCCTACGTAGAGTTGCTTTTTATTATTTCAAGGGAAGTGATGGGAGGCACAAGGGAAAAAGAGAAGTAAACTTTCTCAAAATCTTTTCTGAGTGTACGCCCTGAGAATAAACTGGCGAGAGAAATAACCATGTCAAGAATAACATTTAGTTTCTGTATAAGAAACAAAATTTGAGGCTGTAACAGCCTTCTAGAAGCCAGGGACATTTTAATGCTTTAGAAAGCATTTTCAACAGAGTCTGAGAGACAGCCTTCAGTATTCTATGTAAATCCTAGATATGTTCTCTCATATATTCTATATCGTTGTTGTTTAGTTGTTAAGTCATGCCTGACTCTTCTGCAATCCCATAGGCTCTTGCCTGCCAGGCTCCTCTGCCCATGGGATTTCCCAGGCCAGGGACTGAAATCAAGTCTCCTGCATTGGCAGGCAGATTCTTTACCACTGCACCACCAGGAAAGCCCTTATATATTCTACTATATAATATATATATTTATATATAAAGTCTGATGATCATGCTTCTACATAGGAACTTCCTTTTTCTTTTTTATATTGGAGTATCGCCAATTAACAATGTTGTGATAGTTTCGGATGGACAGCAAAGGGACT
This sequence comes from Aepyceros melampus, assembly GCA_006408695.1. NCBI lineage: Eukaryota > Metazoa > Chordata > Mammalia > Artiodactyla > Bovidae > Aepyceros > Aepyceros melampus. The sequence continues at coordinate 360,184 of SJXQ01006019.1, forward strand.
CAGCCATACATACATATATAGGTATCCATTCTCTTCCAACTGTCCCTCCCATCCAGCCCTCGACACAACACTGAGCAGCGTTCCCTGTATTATTTAGGAGGCCTTTGTTGGTTATCCGTTTTAAATGAGCGTACCCGTCTCTCCCAAACTCCCTAACTATCTCTCCCCACCATCCCTCCCCCTTGGCAACTGTAAGTTCTCTAGGTCAGTGCATCTGTTTTCTGTTTTGTAAATAACATAGGAACTCTGTGCCCAGCCTTGCCTACGGGGCAGCAAGAGTAAAATTTATCTTTGTTGTTAGATACTAGTCATCAAGCAAACAAAGCTTTCTGGTTGCTGGCCTATATAAACATGTAATTTTAGAAAGTTAATTAGTTGTGCACATAAGTGTGCATGTAAAAGGAGAAAGTGAGTTAAAAAAAAAAGGATTAGTTAAAGTTGCTGTTGTAGGGGAAAACCAGATAATCTGTAATTAATATCCCATATATATTATAATTGTCAAGCTTGATTTGAGAGATGCTACCTAGATCCAGGTAAATGTGTGATTGTGAGTGAACTGCCGTGACTTTGTGGGCAATGTATAAGCATCCAGCGCGGTCTGGATTTCCCAGAAGGGACTTAAGCCTATGTTCCCTAGGCTTATATATAATTATATATTATTAACCCTTTCACCAAAATAGAAGTTCTTAACAAGCAGCTGCCTTTCATCTTTTGAATGTTATACCAAACTCGAGTTTTTTGCTATTTTATTTCCCTCCTCAAATATGGTGAATCAATGCAACACACGTGTACAGGTCTTCTTTGACTTTCCTGATTGTAAAACAAAGGCAAGATTTTTTAAAACTTTTATCATACCTATTTCAGTGACAGACATCTTAATAGCTAAATAGATGACAACTATTTTATTTTCTTCCTTGTCATCCTTAAGGGCCCCAAAATACCCATCATCACTATAGATTCCAAACATTTTATCAATATATCTCCCAAATTTTTATGCATTAACAATGAAACCTGCAAGTTTACAAACAGGAAGAAAACGAGAGAAGAAGACAGAACCTGTGACTTTCCTGGTGGTTCAGTGGTTAAAGAATCCACTTTCAATGCAGGGGGCATGGGTTCGACCTGATCGGGTTCCTAAGAACCTACCTGCTGTGTGGGGTGGCCAAAAAAAAAAAATCCTTAATTCTCTCACTGAGTCAAGAGAATTTCAGGGTTGAAAAGCAGGGTGCTCAAGTCCAATCACTCATCACTTACCTATTTAAAATGGGAACAAATCTCTAAGAACTGGTCAATTTTCTACCAGCTGAAATCACTTGATTGAATATTTCAGTATTTTTCTTTCAAAAAATAAGAAGCTTTTATTAGTCTATAGGTTTGGGGTTTTGCTTTTATGTTTTCAGAAGAAAACCTCCAAGACTAAGGCTGTAGACCCCAGAGGCCCAGGCTTCAAAGCCTGTAACCCCAGCAGTTCCTGTGGCAGAGTCTGAGTTACAACTTCAAGCACGCCACTTTACAATGAGCTTTTTTTTTTTTTCTCCCTGCTTCAATTAATTGCACTCTCGTAAAGTGGCAAAATGTGAATCACTTAGTAACAAAATGGGCACCAGCTGCTATTGTCAGAGAATGATGATGCTGAAGAAAGAGAAAGCAATGGAATGAAGTGTCATGTCAGAAATCAACGGTGCAACGTGTGATTTGAGAAAACATGACTACTTTACAGAGACAGGGTGTCATTATGGCATCACAGTAATACGCTGCTTTGACAACTGCTGGGTCTAACATATCATCATTGCATTAAGGTACACTGGCTTAGTTGGGGAAAGAAGACAGAGGATTTTTTCTTTTAATAAGAAATATCTCCAGGTCTGCCTGGTTAACCCAACAGAAGGAGATCATTAATTGTAAAGAAAGAACTGTACATCATGATTCACACGCTCAGAAAGATTAAAACATGTGCGCATGTACGCACGCACACACACACAGATATCATTTTAGGTCTTCTTTCATAAACGCTGAGGTCCATCTAACGCAAGAAACGTCTGCCTAACAGAATCACAAGGACATAGTGGCCGGTTCTTGATTGTTTGAACAAGTAACTTGTGCATTTAGTCTGAAAGATTCTGTGCAAGTAACACCAGTATGAAAGGCCAAGGTAAAAATCTTTACAAGTTCCAGAACAGCGATGTCACGTCACTCTCCAACTGTCCTATTTTGATTTCGCCCCAGTGCTATTTTATTTTTCTCCTATTCAGCTGGTCACTGAAATTACGTTTTACAATGGTTAAATAAATAAAAGACTCTTTGCAATTTACTCTGTCAAGAACAACAGTAACCAAACAGCTCCTCACAAAGCTGGTGCTTGAGTCGCTGACAGATGTAGCTAAGCTGTATGAGAACCAGCAGCTAGCTCCTTCAAATGACAAATCAGAGCATCTACCTAAGCCGAACCCTTTGCCAATTCTATCAAAGGCTTTACCAAGCAAAAAAAAAAAAAAATTAGGACAAAAAAGGAGACCTGCAACTCATTTCTGGTGAGTTGTTGAAAGGAACACACCCAGGAATGTAACTTTGTGTGTGTGTGTGGGTGTGGGTGTTCAATCGCTTAGTCATGTCCAACTCTTTGAAACCCCTTGGACTGTAGCCCGCCAGGCTCCTCTGCCCATGGAATTTCTTGGGCAAGAATACTGGAGTGGGTTGCCATTTCCTCCTGCAGGGGATCTTCCTGACCCAGGGATCGGACCCACATCTCCTGAATCTCCTGCATTGCAGGCAGATTCTTTACTACTGAGCCTTCAGGGAAGCCCTTATATAACTTCATACCTAGGGCTGAACCATGACCAGGAAGGACTTCGTTGAAACTCTATCTGCTTTTAGGACTACAGAGTTCAGTGATCTTTTCTTACTCAATTTTCCTCTGAAGCTAGGTCTGTCAACTATTCTGGTATAGTCACTGAAATGCCACGTCCTAGGACTCCCTCCATCCCAGACAAACTAGGATGGTTGGCCATCCAATTGGACGCAGAGAAACACCTATAAAACCCTGTGCCTCTCCTTCTGCGGTGGTACCTAAAACAAAAGAAGGGAAACGGATTATATTCCTTTTTGGTAAAGAGAAATGCAGTAATAACACTAGGGGTTAGTGTTATAAAGTGTACGGGTCAGGAAGTCCAGCATCCCTATCTTACTAGGCCATACCAGCCAGGCCCATCGCCATGTACTATTTTGGACGTAGGAAATCCCAACTGCTTCCATTTGTATTGCCAGGTGATTTCTGATGCTTCCTGGTTGATAAACTTTATTAATGGGAAAAGAAACGGTTCTGTTGTATCACAGTATGTTGCTCATTATGGTTGTTGACAGTTTCTGTATTTAAGGATTCGATCTGATGCAGAGGTGCTTAGTAGTGTAATTCATCCTTAGCTTGTTTTCCTGGACCTATTTCAATCTGGGGGTGAGCATCCCTCGTTTATAGCTCTAAATACAGTAAGTGAGCTACTGGCAAATCAATAAAAACTGTTAAATGCATAATAATGCAGGGTAATTGCATACATGATGTTTTGCATTATTAACTGTCTAAGCTTTTCTTTAATATAATGGGCACTCATGTAATATAGAGCAGCTATAAGTCTATAAAATATGCACAGTTTATACGAACCGTGATTCTGCTTAAAACTCTGACTAATCACCTACATCGGCTTTGAAGGAAGACTTCTCCTCCACTGCCAAGTCCAAATCAATTCTTATGACATTACTTTATAACTAACATGATATTTAACTGATGATGGCTATTAGCTATTACACAGATTGCCTTCAAGGACTGAACAGTAGGGGGAAAATACCACTTAGTTTAAACAAACTTCTGCCATGTAATCAATATTATTGAGGCAAATTAAGTGTCTTAACAAGTGTGTATATTTGCCCTAATGCAGCTTAATTAACTATATCCTCACCACTGCCCAAGTCCTGGTCACCTATGGATGTCAGAAGACAAGAAATGTCTAGTCAGAAACTCAGATGCACAATAGACGCAAAATAAGCATTTTTATCTCCAGTCTCTAAGAAGACTTCTTTCTTTACACACGTTACTCTCCTGGGACCCAAAGTCAGAGGACAGGAGGGCTTTAGAATTGTGTGCCCTTTGTCTTGATGTAGGAAATGCCCAAGTGCTGCCCAGACTGCTATCCCCAGGTAGAGTGAAACAGCCCTGGGAAAAAGGTGGGGACCACCACCAGAAAAAAAAAAAAAAACCCTAAGATAAATCATCAAAATGAAGCTTAGGATATATGCTGAATGTAACATTTATTCGGTCTTAGAGATTTACTACGCCATGAGCAGACCTCCTCTGCAGTAAGCTTTCTAGAGAAAGGAAATCGTCTCCTCCTTCTACAAATCTCTGGTCTTTCAAACAGAAATATGGATCAATAAAGTTTGCTTGTGTTCAGACAATTCCGTTTTCAAGCAGTCAAGGAGTACACCAAAGAGAAAAAGCGGACACAGCAGTAGGGGGTACTGACAGCTAAATGAAGACCTTCTCACAGCATCTCGCTAGAGGAGAAATAAACAGACACTGAACTCATAGAAAGTCTATGCACTGATCTTTACAAATTACAATCGAATATAGATGCTTTACACACACACACTGCAGTGATGGAGTTCACAAATCAAATCCAGGTCAATGAGAGAGCTCAGGCTGTCTGAATCTCCCTTTCTTATTCTCTGTGCTACACTGAAACAGGAAATAAGAATGCTATCCGGAGTTGATGTAAGGATACTGAGATCATAGTATTGATGTCACCCTTTACTCATTAAGAAAATGTTTTGCAAAAGCGATTACAATGACCAATAAGCCAGCTGCCTCCGTAGAGATAGGCCAGTTCCTTTGGAGTGGAACTCTGCAACACCCCCGGAAACCAGGTGAATCGCAGTAGCAAGAAAACCTAGATGATGAGAAGGAATCCTTGTTGAAATAAACGTTGCTTTGCGTTTACAGGAACATTTCTGTCTTAGAGGGAGAGTCACGGTAGCACTGCAGATAATAAACCACATCTCTTCCTATTGGACGGCAGTTAAACTATATTTATACTTTTAACTTAATAGCTTAGTCTGCAGTAGTTAACATCTGGATGCAAAAGCAGCTGGTCTGGGGTGATGTGTGAGAGCAGAGGTTACCATGATATTCTGTTGGTATCAGGTGCTGTTCAGCTGAAGTAGGAGAGTTGGGGGAGGGATGGGAAGGGGGAAATCAGCTAATTATTAATCCTAAGACTCCTTCCTCTGTATTCTTTTTTTTTAAATAAAAGCATGTCATTGAGCTAGCTGCCTGAAGAGAAGGTAAGCTTAAAGACCCAAGCCACTATTTGTAGGCAAGGAAAAATAACATAGATACACACATACATTTAATTCAAGCCATAGAAATGACGAAGGATTTGTTCTGTAGCAGAATGGATTTGGTAAAAGGGGTTATGCAGCCGTGAGACACCATCCAGCGAAGCCAATGCAAGCCACCGAGGGGCCAGGATTTCAGATCGGAAGGACTCAGTGGTGGTTTGTCAGTCAAAGACCCAAAGACAAACATGCAGAGAAAAATTTCTAAAATCTTCTCAGTTCTGGAAAACTGATTCAAACATGTAGGACACCAGCGTTCCCACACTTTGCCTGTTTCTCTCATTTCTCAGGAAACCCTGCCTTCTTACAGGGCTGGAGGGAGGAGGAGTGTGCTTCCAGATGGGAACCTGGGGCTGAGAGACCTAAGGCAGGCCGCTAAGGCACTCTGATCCTCTATCTTCTTTCTTGTCAGATGGGAGGATATGCTGAAGTGCTTTCTAAAAGAACTCCTGCCCTTTAAAATATATACATATACATTTTACTCAAATAAAACCCACACTGGCTTGTGACTCAGATGAGACCTGAGAGCAAGGGCTACTGCATGAAAGCGTACTTCCCAAACTTCTGTTTGTTTCCTTGACTGCTCCTGCACTCAGCCACTGTTCAGGATCAGGGCAGTGCATGCATGTGCTGTGTGTGTGTGCTGGAGGAGAAAGAAAAAGTACTTCAACAACTTGCAGTGGGTGTGTGTGTATGTGTGTGTGTGTGTTGTAAGAGAAAGAAAAAGTACTTCAATAAATTGCAGTGGGTGTGTGTGTGTGCTGTAAGAGAAAGGAAAAGTACTTCAACAAATTGCAGTAGAGGTGTGTGTGTGTGCGCGTGTGCTGTAGAAGAAAAAGTACTCCAACAACTTGCCACATCACAATGCAACTGCAACAATGGCATTCAACTGAATAATCCTTCCCAGTGGGCGACAAAGGGACAAATAGATCCATGATCATTAGAGGGAATCCGGGGAGCAGGAATCTTGTTTTGTTTTTGTTTTTTTTCCTAGAAATGGTTCTCTTTTTGCTCATTACGGTTTTGGTAGGAGGCGTTGGCGGAAAGGGCAATTCCCTGCAATCAGTGTTTAAGTGAATGTTTGTCCCAGAGTGTGACACCACGCTGTCAGCAAGCAGCGGGGAGTCCTTGAGTTGTTACTACATTTGATTTGACTGCCAGTAGGAAGCTTCATTTCTACCAACTGTTAGTTGCTCGCTCAAAGAATCTTCTCTTCATTTCAGGAGTGATTTTTTTCCCCCCCTTTCTTCTATTTTCTTTTCCTTGATAGGTCGTGAGTCCAAACTTGCATGTGGACAGAGGCAACTTTAGCTCTTGTCTCCAAAGCTGGTCAGACCTGAGGGTCTCGTTATAAAGAGTCCAGCCAGTATGTTCAGAATTTCGTGTCTCTCATTTAGATTCTCTGCACTTTAATTCAGATTTCCTAGATCATCATAAGGTCAACACAGACGCAAACTGGTTTGGCCACATTGTGTACACATGTTTTTACTTGGTGGGGCTTATTTTAGCTGATGGAGCAGACATTTCTGCAGCTCTTATCAACCAAAAAAAAAAAAAAAAGCCTTGTCACTCACCTTTTCCTGCAATTTTGTTCAACTGTCTGCTATTTCGGTGACTGCTTCCGACACTTCTACAATTTTTCTGATCTGATAACTTTACTACTTCCCATGAAAGCATCTCTCTTCTCAAATAATGATTCTGATAATTAGGATTCTCAAACAGTGCCTCTGACAAGAACTTCTGACAGTGAAAAACATCTTTAGAAACAACAAAAGCATATGATGAGTAAAAATGGTGGGGGGGAAAAAGAGAAGGAAAAATTCCTCAGAGATATGATGAAAATTCAGGCTGAATGGAAAAGTAATTAACACGGAAGAGCTAAAACTGTAATTAAGAAAAATTTCATTACAGGGAGGCAGGTGAGTCCGTTTTTCTGAATATGAAAGGAGCTGTGTTAAAATAAAATAGGGCAGGTTTCGGGGAGTGGAGCAGAAAGCCATGTCTTTAACCAGATCAAATTCTCGAAATTGGCTGTCAAGACAGGATTGTTGTGATTTATACCCGTCTATCAAGTGCCCGAACGGAGAGACAGAGAGAAGAGAAACAAGCTGCTGTCGCTTCCATTCGCAAAGAACCTTTAATTTCCACAGCACCATCTGTTACCAAATCTAATTCACATTCCCCCTTAATCTGGTTTAGTTCCATAATACTAATTCTTTTCCAACCCCTAGGAACACAAACCACCACCACCAAAAAAAAAAAAAGGCTTTGGTTCTTGGTGAGTGAGAAATTGAATATTACAGAGTTAAGGTGTAAAGGCTTGGTGGCTTAAGTGAATCATGCTCTTCTCCATTAAAATGTCTTCCTGGTAAAGGGATTTGTTTTCAGCCAATGCAGAGATATGAAATTGTTCACATTTGGGGTAAAAAAAAAAATGCTGATATAAAAGTAGGCTGGGGACATGAAAGGAGAGGTTGTCATAAAATACAATTGTTGTCAAGTTTAGTCACTTTCAGAACTGGCTATAAAATCACTTTGTCATGGTTTTCACATAGAGAATGCCTGAAATTGTACTTTTGTTAAGGAAACTGAGAGTGATGTACATATTCAGAAAAGGCAGAGAAGGCTGGGCTGGGGGTGGGGGGGAAGCTGAAGGGAAACCTAAGGAAATGAAAATAGAGAAATCTATATATAATTTAAAATAAAGAGATGTATATGGGTAAACACATGTCTGTCTCCCCCATTCCGAGGTTTGATTAGCAGAGACTTTTGATCCAACATCACTTCTGCTCTTAGCCAATATAATAACTGGCATTCACAATAATGAAAGCTGTGGAGCTATAAAATTATAAAGTGCTTTCTGCATCAGAGAAAGATTAAACTATCCTCAGTAAAGACTCAGTGCTAAATGTATTTTACTGCTTTCTAACTCCGTGAAAATTTGTTATCTCTAAAGATAAAGATCCACAAGCGGACTCTACAAAATGAGAAGAGACACTGTCTGAATCCTGGGGGAGAAGTTTTAATTCCACATTTAGTCAACTGGCTCACTACCTCATTCTCCTATGAACGTTAGAAGAAGCGTCCTTTTGTTCTCTAATTCAGTCACTCAGAAGACTAGCTGGTTGGTCTATGTCATATCAACCACTCAGTAAATCACTGGAGAGGTTATGATCAAAATATTTTCATGACAGACTTAACTGTAAACCAATAAATACATGCTTTATAAAAAAACACCTTAACATGTAAAATTGGTCACTGAACTGTTAGTATCTTCATACTTGATTTAAAAGATATCCTAAATCTGTTACATAAAGATGCATTTTTTAGGAAAGATTCTCTCACTCTACTGATGACATCTTCTGATTAGGTAGATATATTCAACTACTAGCAATAAGAGCTAGTAAGAGCTGCTTTTTAAGAAATGTGGTAGATTATGAAAGAAGATAAATCGTTCATGACATTGTAACAAACAAAAAAAGTGGAGATGAGAATAAATATGCTTATATATGCACACGCACACACACACACACATATATATATCTCCTATAGAAACATCAATGGATGTCATATATACATATAAGTGATTAGAGATTCTAAAAATGGTATAATAGAAAATAAAACAATATTTTCAATACTTATTAAGGAATATGCTAATTCTGACATTCCTAAATTATACAGAGTAACTTGTATAAGTTTTAGAGTTTCTATTACAGTTGAACAAGAAATTTTTGTTTTCTTCATTCATAGGAATTCACAAAACGGACAATACTAAACGCTGGTGAGGATGTGAAGCAACTGGAACTCACATACATTGCTGGCAAGGTACAAACTGGTACAACAGTTGTGGAAAAAACAGTTTGGAAGTTTCTAATGAAGTTATACCACATCATAAGAATTCACTCTTAGATACTTGCTGTCTAGTATCAACGGAAGTTATCTATTTATCAGTAGAAGTTTCTATTGATTCCTATGCCTTGTTGTTGTTATTTAGCCACTAAGTTGTATCCAGCCCTTTTGCAACCCCAAGGACTGTGCCTGCCAGGTTCCTCTGTCCATGAGATTTCCCAGGCAAGAATACTGTACTGGGTTGCCATTTCCTTTTCCAGAGGATCTTCCCAACTTAGGGCTCAAACCTGTGTCTCCTGCATGGGCAGGTGAATTCTTTACTACTGAGCTACCTGGGAAGCCCCAAGTCTTAAACAGGCAGACTTAGAAAATTCTTCATCAACACCTACCCGTACTTTTGATTTACACATAAGAACCTAGTGAGTCAGGGAAGTGAGACAGATGACTTATTTAAGGACATTAAGAATTACAAGGTAGAGTTTAGTCCAAATTCCAGGTTTCCAACTCTGAGGTCAGATCTTTTCCTAACCTATGAACAGGACAAAGGATGAAATCAAGATTAGGCCCATAACTTGTAGACACAGAGGGGGAAGAAAAGGGTGGGACAAATTCAGAGAGTAGTATTGATGTATATATGCTACTAGGCTTCCTCAATGGCTCAATGGATGAAGAATCTGCCTGTGATACAAGAGACACAGGCTCCATCTCTGGGTCAGGAAGATCCCCTGGAGGAGGAAATGGCAACCCACTCCAGTATTCTTGCCTGGGAAATCCCATGAACAGAAAAGCGTGGTGGGCTACAGTTCAAACAGAGTTGCAAAGAGTCGGACTCGGACATGACTGAGCATGTACACACACACCCATCAGTTCAGTTCAGTCCAGTCGCTCAGTCGTGTCCGACTCTTTGCGACCCCATGAATCGCAGCACGCCAGGCCTCCCTGTCCATCACCAACTCCCGGAGTTCACTCAGACTCACGTCCATCGAGTCCGTGATGCCATCCAGCCATCTCATCCTCGGTCGTCCCCCGTACACTATCATGTGAAAACACATAGCTAGTGGGAACCTGCTGTATAGCACAGGGAGCTCAGCTTCGTGCTCTGTGATGACCTAGAGAGGTAGGATGAAGTGGGTAGGTAGGAGGCTCAAGAGGAAGGGGATATATGTATGTGTATATGTGTGTGTGTGTATATATATATACATATATATAGTATGTAGCTGATTCTCTTCCCCCTTGTCTCATAGGTAAAGAATCTGCCTGCCAATGCAGGAGACGCAGGAGACGGGGGTTCAATCCCTGGATCAGGAAAATCCCCTGGAGGAGGAAATGGCAACCCACTCCAGTATTCTTGCCTGGAGAATCTCATGGTCAGAGGGGCCTGGCAGGCTACAGTCCATGGGGTCGCAAAGAGTTGGACACAGCTGAGTGACTAGGCACATACACAGCTGATTTATGTTTTTGTACAGCAGAAACTAACACAACATTGTAAAGCAATTATCCTTCCTCCAACATTAAAAAAAAATTTTTTTTAATTAGGCCTATAATAAATAATATTCTATTGATCTGAATGGTAAACACCTTTCCATATTTTTTTTAAATACTTATGAAATATTTTTTATTGTAAACACCAAATAATTCCGTGCATCCATGTGCACATTTGGGAAGTAAAGAAAGCTAACACAACGCTCCACATCGTCTTCCTCCAAAGCAGGGCTCACAACAAAACAGCTTATGCAAATAGGCAAAATTGGAGCAGTGATGTGGTCATGTGTCACTGTAAGTAACTCATGGTGGGCTTTTGAACATTTTCTTTGACATTTTACTTAATTTTCAAATATTTATTTATTTGGCTGTACCAGGTCTTAGTGGCAGCACATGGGATCTGCAATCTTTGCTGCAGCCTGCAGGATTTTCAGTTACAGCATGTGGGACCTAGTTCTCTGACCAGGACCTCTGCACTGGGAGCGCACAGTCTTAACCACCAGACCACTGGAGAAGTCCCCCTGATGTGTTCTTGCAACAAGGAAGATTATGGGACATAGAATAAGGAAACATTAAGGATTTAAATCGTGGAAATCAGAAAAAGAGGGGAAGTCATCTGATTTTTAAAAAATATCTTTTAGATTATCAGTATAAATACAGTTTCAAAAAAAAAGAGTCGGGGGTAAAGTGTAATATAGAAAACTGGAGTAGTTAAAATCATGTATTTCAAAAGAAATGCCTAATTCTATGGAGCTTTCAGGAAAGAAAACTTGCATAGTGACTTAAATCAATTTAAAAATGATTTCAACACCAATTTACCAGATGCTCCTCAAGTAGGAAGATGGGGGATGATGCTCCTTAATGGGAAGGAAAATAAATCACAGAACACATTTCTTCCCTTCTTTAACTTACATACACATGAAGGTTATAGCATTCAGTACTTAGCCAAGGAGAGATGACATGATTGTACAGCTAATTCATGTTTTCCAGAAAAGAGGTTTCTGCAAAATAATAAAACTGTGTGAAATAAGTACATTCCTGAAGATGAATTCAGCCAAGTTTATCTCTGTCAATGGCTCCATACACATCCTACAGGTCGACAATCCTCTTCCACCCTAAATCTCACTTCTCCCCACCTTGTACCTCTTACACGAAATGCTTTGTTGTTTTTGTTTAGTTGCTAAATCCTGTCCAACTCTTTGTGACCCCATGGACTGCTGCCTGCCAGGCTCCTCTGTCTATGGAATTTCCCAGATAAGAATTCTGGAATGGGTTGCCATTTCCTTCTCCAGGGGATCTTCCCAAACCAGGGATCGAACCGGTACCTCCTACACTGCAGACAGATTCTTTACCGCTGAGCCACTACAGATCCTCCATGCAATGCTTATTGACTTGTAATTCTTCCTACCAACCAGCTTTCCCTTTTCCCGGGAATGCATTTCTCCTTCCCTTTACTCCAATATCTGGTCAGCTCCGATTCATTAATAAAACTTCTACTGAGTTATCACATCTCCAGGAAGTCTTCCCAGCACCACTCTCCTAGATATTCCCATAAGTCCCCAGCCTATTTCTACAACTGCACTTAACACATTGTCTTTCCTGTGGATACTTATGTTTCCATCGGTCCACTTGAGGAGGACTGTACACTGATACCTCTTCCTAAATTTAACACTGTGCCTGGGCTAGCAAATGAATGTACAAAACGCGAAGTCATATCTGCAAAAAGTAGTGGACTTTAAATGTTGGGTTACAAATTTTTTTTTTTTAATTAGCGTGTTGTTCACACAATCTCAAGAATCTGTGAGATAAACATTAAACATAGAAAAATCTATTTTTCTATCTCCTTTGGTCAAAGTAAACCCCTTAAGAGATTTGATTGAAACTGAACAACCTACAGGAAGAACTAGTAAATGATTATAAGATTTTTAATCAGATACCCTGGCTTTGAGTTCACCAACAGATATTATCTACAAACCTCAGTTGCTGAATCTGTTAAATGGGAGCTATATCTCATAGTACAGGAAGTGTAAACAATTGTTTGCAAAGGCGGTATTGAGTTCAGAATGATATCAATGAGTAAGAAGAGAAAGGCCATTTTAGGATGAAGGATGATCCAGAAGTGCAGGGGAGGCTCAGAAAAGGAAGGAGGGAGTGGTTCTGCAGAACAAGACAGGGGATCTGGAATCTGCAACAGGTTCAAAAAGTACGTTGGCCGGACTGTGGAAGGTTTGAAATACTATGGTATGCAGATTAGATGCCATTTTATAGGTGATGGGAAGCTACTAAAGACTTCCAATGAGAAAAGACATAACCAATTTTGTGCTTTTATTAAACACAGTTTTGACTGCAGCAGTGTCCATGTCATTCATCCCTATTGTGTTTCAGGCATATCACCTGATAAAACAAAACAGACCAGATCTCTGAACTCACAGTGTTTAAAGGCCAACTTTGGAAGCTATTCCCTCTGGCCAGATAAAGGATGAGAAGAACCTGAAGTTAAATTGTAGCAAAGACAATGAAAAAAAGAGCAGGCAGACATTATGAGCATCATGAATAGAGTTTCTCCACCTCCAGTGATCCATAAATAATACATGAGAATTGATCAAGCTAAAGTGATTTTAACAAAATATACATATATATATATATATTTTTTTTTTTTTAATAAAGTAAGCTCTAATAATTTGGCCACCTGATATGAAGAGCTGACTCACTGGAAAAGATGCTAATGTTGGGAAAGACTGAGGGCAGAAGGAGAAGGAGGTGACAGAGGATGCAATCGTTGAATGGTATCACTGACCAACAGACATGACTTTGAGCAAACTCTGGGAGACAGTAAAGGACGGCAAAAGCCTGGCGTGCTGCAGTTCATGGGTGGACATGACTTAGCGACTGAACAACAATGTAAAAACAAATGTACATCTTGCGATGGAACTGTTCTTTATCTTGACTGTGGTGGTGGTCAGAGGAACGTACATTTACAATAACATTACACAGAACTAAACAATCTCAAAGAAAGGCAATGCCAAAGAATGCTCAAACTACCGCACAATTGCACTCATCTCACATGCTAGTAAAGTAATGCTCAAAATTCTCCTAGCCAGGCTTCAGCAATATGTGAACAGTGAACTTCCAGATGTTCAAGCTGGTTTTATAAAAGGCAGAGGAACCAGAGATCAAATTGCCAACATCCGCTGGATCATGGAAAAAGCAAGAGAGTTCCAGAAAAACATCTATTTCTGCTTTATCGACTATGCCAAAGCCTTTGACTGTGTGGATCACAATAAACTGGAAAATTCTGAGGGAGATGGGAATACCAGGCCACCTGATCTGCCTCTTGAGAAACCTATATACAGGTCAGGAAGCAGCAGTTAGAACTGGACATGGAACAACAGACTGGTTCCAAAGAGGAAAAGGAGTACGTCAAGGCTGTATATTGTTACCCTGCTTATGTAACTTATATGCAGAGCACATCATGAGAAATGCTGGGCTGGAAGAAGCACAAGCTGGTATCAAGATTGTTGGGAGAAATATCAATAACCTCAGATATGCAGATGACACCACCCTTATGGCAGAAAGTGAAGAGGAACTAAAAAGCCTCTTGATGAAAGTGAAAGAGGAGAAGGAATCAACATTGCTGGGAGAAATATCAATAATCTCAGAGATGCAGATGACACCATCCTTATGGCAGAAAGTGAAGAGGAACTCAAAAGCCTCTTGTTGAAAGTGAAAGAGGAGAGTGAAAAGTTGGCTTAAAGCTCAACATTCAGAAAACGAAGACCGTGGCATCTGGTCCCATCACTTCATGGCAAATAGATGGGAAAACAGTGGAAGCAGTGGCAGACTTTATTTTTTTGTGACTCCAAAATCGCTGCAGATGGTGGTTGCAGCCATGAAATTAAAAGATGCTTACCCCTTGGAAGAAAAGTTATGACCAACCTAGATAGCATATTCAAAAGCAGAGACATTACTTTGCCAACAAAGGTCCATCTAGTCAAGGCTATGGTTTTTCCAGTGGTCATGTATGGATGTGAGAGTTGGACTGTGAAGAAAGCTGAGCACTGAAGAATTGATGCTTTTGAACTGTGGTGTTGGAGAAGACTCTTGAGAGTCCCGTGGACTACAAGGAGATCCAACCAGTCCATTCTGAAGGAGATCACCCCTGGGATTTTTTTTGGAAGGAATGATGCTAAAGGTGAATCTTCAGTACTTTGGCCACGTCATGCAAAGAGTTGACTCATTGGAAAAGACCCTGATGCTGGAAGGGATTGGGGGCAGGAGGAGAAGGGATGACCGAGGATGAGATGGCTGGATGGCATCACTGACTCAATGGACATGAATCTGAGTGAACTCCGGGAGTTGGTGATGGACAGGGAGGCCTGGTGTGCTGCGATTCATGGGGTCGCAGAGAGTCAGACACAACTGAGTGACTGAACTGAACTGAACTTACATGAATTTTAAATATCATTTTCTTCTTTTGCTTCTGACTTTAATTCTTCTCTTATAATCAGTAGAAACTGTGACAAATGTGTCACTGTAACTGTATTATTATTTTTAATGTAGTTATGAATTCTAATTATTTTTTCTTTTGAAAAATTTTACCCTCCAGTTCTATATAGCTTTTAGCTCTCTTTCATGTGGATGAGCAAAAACTCATGGTAAACATTTCAGGGAGACTTAATTCTCTCAGCTTCTTTTCACTTTTCACATTGGAAAAGACCCTGATGCTGGAAGGGATTGGGGGCAGGAGGAGAAGGGATGACCGAGGATGAGATGGCTGGATGGCATCACTGACTCAATGGACATGAATCTGAGTGAACTCCGGGAGTTGGTGATGGACAGGGAGGCCTGGTGTGCTGCGATTCATGGGGTCGCAGAGAGTCAGACACAACTGAGTGACTGAACTGAACTGAACTTACATGAATTTTAAATATCATTTTCTTCTTTTGCTTCTGACTTTAATTCTTCTCTTATAATCAGTAGAAACTGTGACAAATGTGTCACTGTAACTGTATTATTATTTTTAATGTAGTTATGAATTCTAATTATTTTTTCTTTTGAAAAATTTTACCCTCCAGTTCTATATAGCTTTTAGCTCTCTTTCATGTGGATGAGCAAAAACTCATGGTAAACATTTCAGGGAGACTTAATTCTCTCAGCTTCTTTTCACTTTTCCTGCTTGCAAATATGTGGTCCATATAAGCATGTACTCCTCCCCCAACCCTTCTTATTAACTACATAAACATCCTTGTAGAGTACTGTATTCTCAGGGGAGGCCAATGGAAAGATAGATCCAGGAGCTCTGGTTGGTTCGGCCACACTGCTAACCTTGCAGTCCACCCATGGCATGCCTGAGCTGACAACCACTTGTGCCTGCCCTCCACCACGAAGGTCATCTTCTCCCTGCTTTTTTCCATGTGTAAGGCAGTGCCCTACATGTCACGTGGACTCTAGATTAGGTGTGGCTTCATCAGTTAGTCACATTCCTATCAACTGCTCTATCCCATCAGGCATATTCTGTTTCTTTTCTGATATTTTTCATTGCACACACATACTCTGAGATAGATATTTTATTTCTGTATCTTATTGTCTTCCTCCATTAGAAGGGAAGCTCTGTGTAGATGGATATGTTGTCTATTTTGTTCATTACTCATCTCTAGTTCCTAAAATAATAATACATAAGGAAACTTTGTGTTTTTTGGAAAAAAAAAAAGAACACATAAATTGCCTGCTGTGTTTTGTTCCCCTTTGTAAATTGCCCTTTTCTCTTAGATTCTTTAGTAAGAGATTATGAGAGAGATGATGTATTAAGATTAGTGGTAGCTGCTACATCAGGTAAACCTCTTAATCTCAGTAACTTGGGACAGTAATTTATTTCTACAAAACTTCCATAAGACATCTAAAATGAGGGTTCATGTCATCTGGAAGCTCTGCTCCAAGCAGTAGTTTGGAAATCTAGGCTGTGTCTGTGTCGTTTGGTTCTGCCCTCCTGACCAATAGTTTCCCTGGTGGCAAAGTCAATAAAGAGTCTGCCTGCAATGAGGAAGACCTGGGTTCAATCCTTGGGTTGAGAAGATCCCCTGGAGAAGGAAATGGCAACCCACTCCAGTATTCTTGCCTGGAGAATTCCATGGACAGAGGAGCCTGATGGGCCATAGTCCATGGGATCACAAAGAGTCTGACAGAACTAAGTGATTGTCACTTTCACTTTCTTTACCATGGGCTTCTGAGGTGCCTGCATACCTGCCTCAAGACAGCAGAGGGGAAAGACCGTGAATCATGGCACATGGGCTGTTTCATCATAGGTGATATGTTTTTAGCTGGGACCTGGTTTATCTTTCCCCAACAGGGAAGCTGAAAAATGCAGACATTCTATGGGTCCCAGAGGAGAGGAAAAAGGTTTGGTAAACAGCTAGTCTCTGTCATAAATGGGCACATCTTATTTATGGAACTTAGTAGATTAATGCTTGCCTGTGTTGTCAAAGTGTTATTCTAATGTGATTCCATCCCAAAGAGATAATGGAAGTGATGCCAAACATGGCCTCATTGGGGAGCCTGCACAAATTCTTCATGAAAGTGTCTTCAGCAAAGCTTTAGTGTTCTCTCACCTCATGGACACATTTTAAAACAGTTTTTAATTTTAGGATGTCACAGTCTCAGAATCTAAATACACACTTTCTTACCTCTCCCATGTCCAATACCCAGAACCACTTTTGGTTTTTCTAATTTGACTTAATATATGGCTAAGCAGTGCCAAGCACTTAATTATGAATTTTGGAAGGTGAGAAGTTCCAGGACTAAATTAAACTCTTGTGTTCCCAGAGTAAATTCTGCTCAGTAACTAGGTTTGGGAATAGAGTCTGAGGTTTTAAGTTGTCACCCAATATTATACCAAAATAACCTAGATAATTACTACTTATTTCAGATGCTTAGTGAGTAGGCCCGATGTTTGTACATGAGAGGAAGTATTTTTAAATGACAGCTTTTTGATGATTATTAAACTGTGTGGAAGTAAAATGTTAGAAGATTGTTTATTCAAACAAGTAGTTAAAAAATATTTAAGCACATTAACTATTGAAAAATAGAGAAAGACTTCAAACAATAAAAGTCATAAATCTAATATTTGATATACATATTTAGTGACCTAAAAATTATGATTTGCTTTAATGGCACTGGGCAGTCACATCAAAGACCAGGCTTTTCTGGAGAAACAGATTTGGTAATTCATACAGATACTCCCTTGAGTTTTAATTCTATGTGAAAAACATGTCAGTTTTTTCCTTTTTATTAGGAATATATGGTGGTTCCAGATTAGAGATGCATGAGTGTAGGTGCTGGCAACCCATCTCTGTGCTCCTCCATGCTTCCCTGAGGGTTCAAACAGAAACATACCTTACTGATTTAACAGCCTGGTGACTCCAGTGAAGCCCTTATCATGATTTGCCCCTCACACGTTTTAACAATATTTATAGAGCTGGAAGATCCAGAGATGAATAAGAAGAGGTTTGTCTTGCAGAAGCATGTACCCTAAGGAGAGGCACACACACCACTGAGCAGCCATGATATAAACCAGAGGTTCAGATGAGCACCTGTTCCTCCTGATTCTGGGCTCCTGGAAGGCAGCACAGAGTGATTTTTATGTTTGTGTCCCTAGTGCCTTAGAGGGACCTCAGGACAGAGAGGGGCTGAATAAATATTTTATTTCTTCTAATACTTGAAAATAAAGGGGACTACTGAAAGGGGGTGGCGATAATGAGAGGAGAAGCTGCCATTCCCAGGCTTGCTGGCATTAGTTAGAATCATCAGACTGAAACAGGATTTTTAAACCACAGAAATGTTGATATTTGGCCCTTGAGAATTTCTCTTCTACCTACTAGTTGCCAATAGTGGGTTGTGACAAAGAATATCTCCAGATGTTGCCAAATGTCTTTTGAGGGACAAAATTACTCCTGTTTGAGAACCACTCAACTAGAAGATGTAACCCCCTTCTAGGCTCTGCCTTTTACTTTCTGCATATTGATTCTATTTACTTGCTATAGGATACACTCAATTTACACCTTCACCTTAAATATTTAACAAATTTCTCATGTTAAATATCATCTGAGATAATATGGGCTATGAAGGCAAAAAGTGTGTCTGTGTTCTTTTTTCCTTTTTAAAAAATGTATGCAACTTTAACTACTGTCCTTATGGTGCCTCATACCTGCTATGGGGGTTACAATAAGAACTGGTAATGAGTGAATGAATGAGGTAATTGCAAGAATAGTTGCATGTTCTTTCCTTCCCTGTATCCACAGCCTTACAGTGAGACCTAGCATTCCTCCCATAAAGAGGTGGTCTATTTCCCCACCCTGTGAATTTGGCTTGGTCTTGTGATTTATTTTGACTAATAGGATGGTAGCAAATGGAATGCAGGAAGAGTCTGAGATGTTCCCTCACACTGGGAAGGAAGAGAGAAGAGAAATTCTCTCTTTTATTTCTTGGAACTCTTGAGGCCAGCCTGCTGGAGGATGGGAGACCATATGGAGAGACATCCCATCACTTTCAAATGTCCCAGCTAAAATCATTAGAGACCAGCCAGCCCAAGATGACCACCAACTCACCTTTGATGTGTAAGTGGGTCCAGCTCAATTTGCCAGTCTACAGAATCATGAGTGAAAGGAATGTGTGCTGTTTTAAACTAACTTGGATGATTGCATCTTAAACACCAAAAGCTATAAGTGAATGTTTCTTCATGTCTTCCATTCATTGGAGCTTGATACTTTTTTGTGGAGTGGATAAGAAGTGGTGCATTAGTTTGCCAGGACTGCCATAATGAAGTAACATAAACTAGATGGCTTAAACCAAAGAAATTTATTGTTTCACAAGTCTTGAGGCTACATGTCCAAAATCAAGGTGTCATCAGGGTTGGTTCCTTCTGAGAACTGTGAGGAAGGAATCTGTTACAGGTGTCACCTTTGGCTTTTAGGTAATTACCTTCATCTTCACATGGCATTCTCCCTGTATGGATCTTTGTGTCTATATTTCCCTTCTTTGTAAGAACATCAAGCACATTGGATTTGAGCCCACTCTAGTGACCTCATCTTAACTAGTTACAGGTGCAACAACCTTCCTTCCAAATAAAGTCACATTCTGAGATTAGGACTTCAGCATATGAATTGAGGAGGCAAAGTTCACTCCCTAATAAGTGGGGATGAAGATGAGCCAAAATGATGCCAAAGTGATTCTTATTGTGACTTGCATGTCTTCCTAAGGAACTGAATTTTATTAATGCTTACACATAAGATAGAGGTCCCCCAGAAATCTTTACTGGAGGTGCTGCTATCCTATATCACAGTTTTATTATGAAGGACATTGAAAAGCATGAGGATTATGTGGTAAGTGTTTCAGTAAGGAGGCTGTTAAAATAATTTCAGTAAAGAACTGGGCTCACATTGGGGAGGGATAGATAAGATACAAAGATGTTTGTGGGGCTTCATTGCTATAAATATGCTGTGGCTGCCAGTGGACACCTGCAGTTTATTCAGTTCTGGGCATCACACTTCAACAGAGTGATAGGCAAAGAGGGGCACACACAGGCGAGTGTGATCAGAGGGGAAAGAGTCTTGATAACAAACCATACAGCTTAAGATAGGAAGAGAGGAAAAATGCAGCGAGGCTGATCACTGCTTTCAGCTCTTTGAAGAGCTGTCATGTGGGAGAGGGATTAAATTTGGTCTTGTGTGATCCAACAGAATGGGACCAATGAGTGTAAACAGAGGACAGACAGCTTTCAGTTATAATATATGAGCTGAAATTCTTCAGTCAGAGCACTCCTATGAGGTAACAGTTGGGAGATTTCTTTTGGTCCTGAGATTTCAAGTTCTATAGCCAGAGAGAAGAGGAACTACTTTCCCACAAGGACTTAGGTTAGTAAACAGCTTTCTGTTGCTTGCTCTGTGAATGGATTAGACCCAGACTTCAAACACCTTAAATGGTAAAGCATTATTCTAATTGTCAAGTAATCAAATGACATCAGACATTGTTTTGGGAGTTAACTGAGAGAAAAGGAAATTAACCTCCACTCAAATGCACAAGATATCTAAAAGTAGTTTTATGTTTAAAACGTTAACTTCTTTTCTATTAACATTTCGACCTTGTAATTTGTCCAACATCATTAGCTCCTTATCATATGTTGCCTTATTTTCTAGTCATTTCAGTGTCAGAATGCATAAATTTAGTCTATTGTTACATAATTGCAACACACATAAAACTTTCCCTCTAACTGTTCTTTCTATTCTACCCAACTAGATATTAAGCTGATCTTGAATAAGGACCAAAGATGATATGCTTTCTTTTAACAAGGCTTAGAAAAGTGTTTTCAAGTTAATTTCTTTGGTCTAATAAACATAAGTGAGATACAGCTTGAGTATGTTGTTGCTTCATCTCCCAAATTATTTCATAAATAGAGGAACACACCACAAGTCAGTACTTTTATTAAGCTAACAAAGTAATAAATCCATCAATAATATTTATATAAGGTCCTCTCTCTGCCCAGAGGAGTGATGGTACCATGGGGAATAGGGAGTGTCCTAAGATTCACTTGCTGTTAAATATCTTAGAGTCCAGTTGGGCAGGGGGAACTCAGAGATAAGAAACATTAACTTCTCAACTGCATGGCCAACATGAAGAGATCATAATAGTAGTTGGGGATGCTTTTAAAGCTAAGTTAGCTATGAAGAATGGGTAGGAAGAACAGAAATACAAAGTGCAGATGAGAAGAGAGAATTTCAAGAATGGGAATCTTTGAGAAAACACCCAGTGTTGAGTGTTGAATTTTGTCTTCCCATATCTTGATATGTTTGAGTCCTAACCACTGATACCTGTGAATGTGAACTTATTTGGAAAAAACATCTTTGCAAATATAATCGAGCTAAAATAAGGTTAATACTGGATTAGGGTAGGTCCTAATCTAATGACTAGTGTCCCTGTAAGAAGAAGGAAATTTAGACACAGAATACCCTATGATGACTTGATTTCCAGGGCAGAGATTGCAGTGCTGTACCTGCAAGCCAAGGATTATAGGAACTGTCAGAAGCTGGGAGAGAGGCATGGAGCAGATTCTCCCTCATGTCCTCGAAAGGGACTAACTCGGCTTATCTCTTCACTTCAGGCTTCTGGTCTCTAGAACTCTGAGCCAATAAACTTCTGCTCTGTTAAGCTACCCAATTTGTGGCCCTTTATTGTGGTAGGCCTAGGAAATGAGCACACTTAAAGACAGAAGAGTAAAGTACATCTAGGGGCAGAGAGGAGAAGGCAGTGGCACCCCAGTCCAGCACTCTTGCCTGGAAAATCCTATAGACGGAGGAGCCTGGTGGGCTGCAGTCCATGAGGTCGCTAAGAGTCGGACATGACTGAGCAACTTCACTTTCACCTTTCACTTTCATGCATTGGAGAAGGAAATGGCAACCCACTCCAGTGTTCTTGCCTGGAGAATCCCAGGGACAGCAGAGCCTGGTGGGCTGCCGTCTGTGGGTTCGCACAGAGTTGGACATGACTCAAGTGACTTAGCAGCAGGGGCAGAGAGGAGACCTAGGTGAAGCAAACAGAGTAGGTGAGGGGGAGGAAGCAGCAAGACATGAGTTGAATTATGGAAAAACTTTGCAGAAATTATAATCAGTCAATGTAGTGAATACTTTTCTATAGCAGTGACTGCAGGCCAGACATTGTTACAAATGCTTTATGTAGGTTATTTCATTTAATTCTCACAACAACCCTTAAAGGCAAGAATTAATATTATTCTCATCTTACAGATGAGGGAACTGAGGAACAATGGTTAAATGATTTTCTCAAAGATACATAGCTAGTGAGTGATGGAGTCAGGATTAGGACCTAGAACACTCGAATGAGGGGGAGGAAGCAGCAAGACATGAGTTGAATTATGGAAAAACTTTGCAGAAATTATAATCAGTCAATGTAGTGAATACTTTTCTATAGCAGTGACTGCAGGCCAGACATTGTTACAAATGCTTTATGTAGGTTATTTCATTTAATTCTCACAACAACCCTTAAAGGCAAGAATTAATATTATTCTCATCTTACAGATGAGGGAACTGAGGAACAATGGTTAAATGATTTTCTCAAAGATACATAGCTAGTGAGTGATGGAGTCAGGATTAGGACCTAGAACACTCGATCTTTTGACCTTACTTGTATTGCAAGTGATCTAAGAGGCAGGAATTATGTCTTCCTTTGGGTATAGACACAATCTGTAAACCCTTATTGTCCCTTCCTCAACATTCTTCTCATTAAAAATTATTTTTCTGATAAAATGTATAAAACCTTTTACATTGGTATAGCGGTTTATTCTGTAACTGTCTATAAATCAGAGTTATTTCCTCTCAATTTATTACATTTTGTTTTCAGAACAATGACTAATAAGTAGTTCCTCTCTGTGTTAGGTCACCCAGTCCTCATAATTTTGCAGATTTCTTGACTCTTTTTATCCAAAGAGTGTGTTAATCGCTTCAGGAGTCATTCTTTCCCCAGCATGGTTATAATTAATTGAGAGGACAAGGCCTGGATAACGAAAGCAAAATCACTTCTTGTAGTCCATAGTAATTCCCCCCTAAGGATTTTCCCAGTGTTTCTAATTAGAGGAAAACGAACCAGCACATTAGATACCCTCAAATATGACTGCAAAAAGTTTCTTTAAAGTGACTTAGTTTACTTCAAGTTTTAACAATATATATGTAGTTAGACATAGCAATGGTTTTGTCTGCTCTCTTATGAATTTAAAGAGAAAAATCAATATGAATGTCATGGTTAATTTAGATTAAACATTGGCAAACTGATTTTCCATAATACTTAATGAAAATATAACACACACAAAATTAATGCTTTAAGCTAGTGGGAAAAGCCATCAAACTTAAGGATAATAGAGACTAAAATATGCAATGGAAAGGGAGACAACCATGTTTTTATCAAGGGGAAAAGTAAAGGATGTTATTTATTTAAAATAAGTAGTCCTTAATTTAAAAATTATATGTGGCTTTTCNTCATACTGTTACATTGCCACTCTCCCAAATCATCCCACCCTCTCCCTCTCCCACAGAGTCCAAAAGGCTGTTCTATACATCTGTGTCTCTTTTGCCAGGGATGCAAGCATTCTTCAATATCCACAAATCAATCAATGTAATTCACCACATTAACAAATTGAAAAATAAAAGCCCTATGATTATCTCCATAATGCAGAGAAGGCCTTTGACAAAATTCAACATCCATTTATGATATAAACTTTCCAGAAAGCAGGAATAGAAGGAACATACCTCAACATAATAAAGGCTATATATGACAAACCCGCAGCAAACATTATCCTCAATGGTGAAAAATTGAAAACATTTCCCCTAAAGTCAAGAACAAGACAAGGGTGACCACTTTCACCACTACTATTCAACATACTTCTGGAAATTTTGGCCACAGCAATCAGAGCAGAAAAAGAAATAAGAGGAATCCAGATTGGAAAAGAAGCAGTAAAACTCTCACTGTTTGCAGATGACATGATCCTCTACATAGAAAACCCAAAAGACTCCACCAGAAAATTACTAGAGCTAATCAATGAATATAGTAAAGTTACATAATATAAAATCAACACACAGAAATCTCTTTCATTCCTATACACTAATAATGAGAAAGTAGAAAAAGAAATTAAGGAATCAATTCCATTCACCATTGCAATGAAAAGAATAAAATACTTAGGAATATATCTACCTAAAGAAACTAAAGACCTATATATAGAAAATTATAAAACACTGATGAAAGAAATCAAAGAGGACACTAATAGATGGAGAAATATACCATGTTCGTGGATCGGAAGAATCAATATAGTGAAAATGAGTATACTACCCAAAGCAATCTACAGATTCAATGCAATTCCTATCAAGCTACCAGCAGTATTTTTCACAGAGCTAGAACAAATAATTTCACAATTTGTATGGAAATACAAAAAACCTCGAATAACCAAAGCCATCTTGAGAAAGAAGTATGGAACTGGAGGAATCAACCTGCCTGACTTCAGGCTTTACTACAAAGCCACAGTCATCAAGACAGTATGGTACTGGCACAAAGACAGAAATATAGACCAATGGAACAAAATAGAAAGCCCAGAGATAAACCCACACACCTATGGACACCTTATCTTCGACAAAGGAGGCAAGAATATACAGTGGATTAAAGACAATCTTTTTAACAAGTGGTGCTGGGAAAACTGGTNCACACAGAAATCCCTTGCATTCCTATACACTAATAATGAGAAAGTAGAAAAAGAAATTAAGGAATCAATTCCATTCACCATTGCAACGAAAAGAATAAAATACTTAGGAATATACCTACCTAAAGAAACTAAAGACCTATATATAGAAAATTATAAACACTGATGAAAGAAATCAAAGAGGACACTAATAGATGGAGAAATATACCATGTTCGTGGATCGGAAGAATCAATATAGTGAAAATGAGTATACTACCCAAAGCAATCTACAGATTCAATGCAATTCCTATCAAGCTACCAGCAGTATTTTTCACAGAGCTAGAACAAATAATTTCACAATTTGTATGGAAATACAAAAAACCTCGAATAACCAAAGCCATCTTGAGAAAGAAGTATGGAACTGGAGGAATCAACCTGCCTGACTTCAGGCTTTACTACAAAGCCACAGTCATCAAGACAGTATGGTACTGGCACAAAGACAGAAATATAGACCAATGGAACAAAATAGAAAGCCCAGAGATAAACCCACACACCTATGGACACCTTATCTTCGACAAAGGAGGCAAGAATATACAGTGGATTAAAGATAATCTCTTTAACAAGTGGTCCTGGGAAAACTGGTCAACCACTCATAAAAGAATGAAACTAGATCACTTTCTAACACCATACACGAAAATTCTTCTCATTATGAATCCTTCTGACAGAAAGTAATGATCAGTGATTATTAAGTTGGCTATCAGGAAAGTTTCTACCATTTCCTGTTGTAGAAGCACATAAAGTAAGAAAGTAATTCATCTTGAAGGCAGGGAAAACATAGGAAGACTTGAGTACAAATGCTAAAGTGCTCAAGCATTATGGATCCAACATTTCTTCAGCAAGAACTACTTACAAATCTCACAAGTTTTTCATTGGAGCCAAACATATAGGCCAGTGGATGCAGTAACATACTCTGTAGAATCTTTGAAGGGTACTTAAAATGTCTAATGGCAACCCACTCCAGTATTCTTGCCTGGAGAATCCCACAGACAGAGGAACCTGGTAGGCTACAGTTCATGGGGTCACAAAAAGTCAGACATGACTGAGCGACTTCACTAAAAGGTCTATCAGACTTATACCAAATTATTGTACTAAACACTTCTATTCCTTTGTGCTTCTTTTCTGAAACATCCTGGAACTTGCTGGAGAAGCGAATCTTGGGAGGACCTCTATCTTTGGATGGCAGGATCAGAGCAGAAGCTAGTACCTGTTTCCACCTCTTACCCCATCTGGAGAAGCCCAGACTTCTGCCCTGAGAGGGTAGATGAAGAAAGAGAATGAGGGGATCCTATAATCAGGAATATATATTTTTAAAAAGCCTCCATGCCCTTGTGAGATGAACCTTGTGCATGCTAAGTTGCTTCAGTCACGTCCGACTCTTTAAGACCCTACGGACCTTAGCTGGCCAGGATCCTCTGTCCATGGGATTCTCCTAGCAAGAGTACTGGAGTGGGTTGCCATGTCCTCCTCCAGGGGATCTCCCCAACCCAGGGACTGAACCTACATCTCTTATGTCTTCTGCATTAGCAGGCAGGTTCTTTACCACTAGTGCCACCTGGGAAGCTGATATGACCACAGATGAAGAACAAAAGAATTAAATGCTAACTTTCATTCAGAAATCAACATCATGACAAATTAACATTCATGGTCTGATGAGGGTAAAAACACCTCACCCTTGGTTTATGATATGGGCTCCATCAAAGAGGCAAGCTCTGGGTGAGCACTAAAGTAAAATCTGTGGATGTCAGGAGCTCTCTAACCAAGAGGACTTGACACTAAAATCAGTCTTGTCCTATAGTCCCATGGATCAGGGAATAGACTGGGAGCAGGGACCAGACTGGGAGCAGGGACCCTCCTGCCCAACCTCTTGTGTTCTTGGTAAACTTATATCACCTACACCACTTCACTAATAAAATAAGACATTCGAGCCATGTAGTTTTGGAGATCAGTTTTATTTGACCAGGGCCACAGAGTGTTCAGACATTTAATTGAACAAAGTACTTGCATATGTCTATGAGAGTGTTTCTGGATGAGATTAACATTTAAATCTACAGAGTAAAAGAGATTGCCTTCCACAACATAAGTGAGTTTCCTCTACTCCACTGAAGGTCTGCATAAATAAGAGTCTGAGTAAGAAAATATTCTTTCTCCTTGCCTGACTGTCTTTGAAATGGGACATTGGTTTTATCCTGCATTTGGATTTGGAATTGAGCTTGAACTTATACCAATAACTCTTCTAGTTTTCAGGGCTTTGGGTTTAAACTGAAACCTCCTCACCCATTGACTCTCCTAGGTCTCCAACTCACCAACTGCAAATTTTGACTTTTTCAGCCTCTATGATTGGCTGAGCCAGTTCTTTAAGGTAAATCAATCTCTCTCTCTCTCTCTTTCCCTTTTATCCTATGTGTTCTATTTCCCTGGGGCCCAGAGTAAGCCAATTATTAATTATTTTCCATCCTAAATATTTTGTTCTACTTCTGAAGATCAGTCTGCTGGATTTTGATTTTAATGCCCTTCCAGTGGGTACCAAAACGTACACTGTATTTTGATATATTAGCATACTTTCCACACATAATATAACAGCTTTTTAAAAGCTTGTATCCTTCACTAGACTTTAGTTATTTTAAGATCAGGAGCTGTGTTAATCATATTCATTGTTATATCTTTAGTATCTAACACAAGCCAGGAAAACAGTAAATGCTTATTGAGAACTTATTGAAAAAATGAATGTAACTGAAAGCTTAAAAAGAACAACACATTCTCCTTCTAACTAAACAGATTTTTAAACAGTTTTTCGTTCAAAAAACTTACTTATGTTTCTTGTCACCTCATTTGCACCTGACATTTCAACTTTCCAAGAAGCAACCTGAGAACACAGCAGATTTTCAGGCTTCTGGATGTCAAATTCATGTCAAAGCATTTCATAGGTGAGGAAATTGGGCAGAAGTGGATTTTTGCTGAAAGCTATTTTAGCAGAAGGTATTATTTGTACTTAGCAGGACATTATTCTTCTTTCTTTTTATTATTATCACTGGTCTATGAATACCAGACCACTTGACCTGCCTCTTGAGAAACCTATATGCAGGTCAGGAAGCAACAGTTAGAACTGGACATGGAACAACAGACTGGCTCCAAATAGGAATAGGAGTACGTCAAGGCTGTATATTGTCACCCTGCTTATTTAAATTATATGCAGAGTACATCATGAGAAATGCTAGACTGGAAGAAACACAAGCTGGAATCAAGATTACTGGGAGAAATATCAATAACCTTAGATATGCAGATGACACCACCCTTATGGGAGAAAGTGAAGAGGAACTCAAAAGCCTCTTGATGAAAGTGAAAGAGGAGAGTGAAAAAGTTGGCTTAAAGCTCAACATTCAGAAAACGAAGATCACGGCAGCTGGTCCCATCATTTCATGGGAAATAGACGGGGAAACAGTGTCAGATTTTATTTTTTGGGGCTCCAAAATCACTGCAGATGGTGACTGCAGCCATGAAATTAAAAGATGCTTACTCCTTGGAAGAAAAGTTGTGACCAACCTAGATAGCATATTGAAAAGCAGAGACATTACTTTGCCAGCAAAGGTCCGTCTAGTCAAGGCTATGGTTTTTCCAGTGGTCATGTATGGATGTGAGAGTTGGACTATAAAGAAAGCTGAGCACTGAAGAATTGATGCTTTTGAACTGTGATGTTGGAGAAGACTCTGGCGAGTCCCTTGGACTGCAAGGAGATCTAAACAGTCCATCCTAAAGGAGACCAGTCCTGGGTGTTCATTGGAAGGACTGATGCTGAAACTGAAACTTAATACTTTGGCCACCTCATGGGAAGAGTTGACTCATTGGAAAAGACCCTGGTAGGAAGAGAAGGGGACAGCAGAGGATGAGATGGTTGGATGGCATCACTGACTCGATGGACATGAGTTTGGGTAAACTCTGGGAGTTGGTGATGGACAGGGAGGCCTGGTGAGCTGCAATTCATGGGCTCACAAAGAGTTGGACACTACTGAGTGACTGAACTGAACTGAACTGAATGGGGTCATTCTAGCTCCAGTTCATGCATAAAGACATGGTAAACAGGAATTTTATAAAAGTATCTTCCAGGGTACACCTTTCCATATCTTGATTTATTTGTGAAATCCTAGATAAAAGTAAGACCCACAGATTTTTCTGTGTTTAAAACTGACGTAGAATGTGTCCTGAACATATTGTAAAATAATGACAGAACATCTCCAAAGAAGAAGATCTATTTAAGTTTTTAAAATAACTCTTTGTGAGATATTATTATTATCATCCTTGACAGAAAGTCACTGAAGATATAAGTACAGAAGGTAGCATCTGGTATAAGATGACCAAATTTTAAGTGCTAAAACTAAGTAAGTCCCAGGGAGATCAGAACTAGTAGGTCACCTTAGGTTGAGTCAGGTTATGAATCTCCAGTCCAAAATTATGTATGGAGATTGTGCTCCCATATGATTCTGCAGTCCCACTCCTGGACATGTATTTGGAGAAAATGATAATTTGAAAAGATACATACACTCTAATGTTATTTGCCATACTATTTACAATAGGCAGGGCATGGAAGCAACCTAAATGTTCCCATTGACAGAAGAATAGATAAAGATGATATGATATATATACACAATAAAATATTACTCAGCCATGAAAAACAATGAAAATGCCATTTGCCCTAACATGGATAGACTGAAAGATTATCATAGTAAGTGAGTCAGACAGAAAAAGGCAAATATCATATGGTATCACTTATATGTTGAATAAAAAAAATAAACAAATGAACTTACAAAATGGAAATATACTCACAGACAGAAACAAACTTATGATTAACAAAGGGAAAGGAGGGATAAATTAGGAATTGGAGATTAACAAATACACACTACTATATATAAAATATATAATCATCAAAGCCTTACTGTATAGCACAAGGATTTATACTCAATATTTTGTAACAACAGATAAGGTTAAATAATCTAATATATATATATATATATATAATAATATATAGCCATATATATGTGAATCACATTGATGTATACCTGAAAGTAATACAAAATTGTATATCAACTATATGTAATAAAAACTACATACATACACGGGGATTGTATTGAAGAAGAAGTCAGAATTGGCTAAGTCACTACAAACATCACTATCAACCAAGAGTCAAGGCCCATGACAGAAGCTGAGATTAACGACCCAAGCAAAAGCCTCTGAGCATCAGAAAACCAAGAAGAAAGAGCAGTAAGAGTGTTCACGGATACTGGTGAGTTTTGTTTCTTAGTTACACAAATGATACAAGGCTTGATTCTCCTCATAGAGAACAGAACAAAGCATAATGTTAAATGACCATTTTAGTCTTTCTTCTTCATTGCAGCTAGTTAATCTTTACAATTTTGTGCACATCCTTCCTGACATTTTTCTATGCATTACAAATATGTATGGAAAAATAACTTTTGCAGTTATCTTGTTCACACTATACATTATATTTTGTAACTTTATGTTTTCACTTAAGAACTCATTAAAAAAAAAAAACAACTCAACTCAGGTACTAATCTGAGATAATCAAGTTGGAGTTATTAGAAAAAAATGCTAAGGCAGATATCATAAATAATTGAGATAAAGTGGAATATTCTTGTAATGAATAAGTGTTAAGTGTTAGTCACTTAGTCATGTCAATTCTGTGTGACCCCATGGACTGTAGCCCACCAGGCTCCTCTGTCAATGGGATTCTCCAGGCAAGAATACTGGAATATGTTGGCATTTCTTTCTCCATATAATGAATAAAACCATGGGAAAATTCAGAAGATAAATGCAAAAACTAAAAAAAATTTTGAATTATTATTAATAAAAATTATAATACTTGGAAAAAAAATTGACCTAGGAACAGAAGAGAGATTAGCAGGGAAAGGGGTAGTGAATTTGAAAATAGAAAAATAGAAAGTCATCAAATATGAAAAAGAGACAGAAAAGAGATTTAATAAAAATAATGAAGAAAATATCAATTTTGGCTACTGAAAAGGAGAAATATTTTATTATATATATATCTGACAAACAGTTGAAATTCTGGGTATATAAAACCAAACTTCAGTAAAAAGAAGCTCAATTGAAAGGAGACATTTAATGCAAAAAGAATTTCAATACACATTTCAAAAAACAAGCTACACATATGCCAATAAGCACATGAAATGTTGTTTCACATTGTTGGTCATGAAAGAGACATAAGTTAAAACCATGATGAGATAGTATTACACACTCATTAGAAGTGTTAAAGTAAAATGGTGGAAATGATCAATTGTAGGACATCATTTGAAGTAAATGGAACCCTCAAACATGGAAAGAAGATAAAATTGCATTAATAATTTTGGAGGAGGGAGGGCTGCCTGAGAAACATCCATCTCTGGGAATGACAACAGGGAAGGTTTTTATGTGCTTTTCTGTTTTTGCAAAAAGGAAAACTTGGACTGAAAGAATACATTTTATACCTGGATTTTTACACCTAAATTTGGTTATTATAATGGAAAACAATTTTTGCAAACATTTGGTAAATTCTTATAAATTTAAAGTTATACATGGCAGAAAGTGAAGGGGAACTCAAAAGCCTCTTGATGAAAGTGAAAGAGGAGAGTGAAAAAATTGGCTTAAAGCTCAACATTCAGAAAACGAAGATCTGGCATCTGGTCCCTTCACTTCATGGCAAGTAGATGGGGAAACAGTGGAAACAGTGTCAGATTTATTTTGGGGGGCTCCAAAATCACTGCAGATGGTGACTGCAGCCATGAAATTAAAAGGCGCTTACTCCTTGGAAGAAAAGTTAGGACCAACCTAGATCGCATCTTGAAAAGCAGAGACATTACTTTTCAACAAAGGTCTGTCTAGTCAAGGCTATGGTTTTTCCTGTGGTCATGTATGGATGTGAGAGTTGGACTGTGAAGAAGGCTGAGTGCCGAAGAATTGGTGCTTTTGAACTGTGGTGTTGGAGAAGACTCTTGAGAGTCCCTTGGACTGCAAGGAGATCCAACCAGTCCATTCTGAAGGAGATCAGCCCTGGGATTTCTTTGGAGGGAATGATGCTGAAGCTGAAACTCCAATATTTTGGGCACCTTATGCGAAGAGTTGACTCATTGGAAAAGACGCTGATGCTGGGAGGGATTGGGGGCAGGAGGAGAAGGGGACAACAGAGGATGAAATGGCTGGATGGCATCACTGACTCGATGGACATGAGTCTGAGTGAACTCTGGGGGTTGGTGATGGATAGGGAGGCCTGACATGCTGTGATTCATGGGGTCGCAAAGAGTTGGACACGACTGAGCGACTGAACTAAACTGAGAACAGTTTAACATGGAGGCATTTATTCAAGAGAAATAAAGACATTTGTCTACACAGAGAATTTTGCATAAATATTCATAATGGCCCTGTCTTTTGAAAAGTAAATGTGAGTTCAGACATGTCTGACTCTTGATGACCCCATGGATTGTATTCCATCAGGCTCTTCTGTCCATAGGAATTCCCAAGCAAGAATACTGGAGTCAGTAGCCATTCTCTTTTTCAGGGGATCATAAACAATAAATAATCCAAATGTTCGTCAATGGGTGAATTAATAACACAGTGTGATGTCCTCTTATAGTGAGACAGTGTCTAGAAATAAAGAGAAATGAACGGATTATGCAGTATGAATGAATGTTAAAATCATTATACGAGAGAAAAAGTCAGACACAAAAACAGATATGTCATATGATTTTATTATGGAATGTAAACTACCATAGTGACAGAATCATGTTAGTAGTTGCCGGGAACCAAAAGTAGAGGAAAGTGTAGCCTGCAAAGGGGTATAAAGTATCTCTTGTGAGTAGCAGCAGTGTTTTGTAATTTGATTGTGTCTCAGATTTAAGATTGTGTGCAATTGTTAAAATCCATCCAATGTGCAGTTTAAATGAAAGAGCTTTGCCGTTCCTTGATGTGGCTGATAATAAAAATTAAAAAACAAAACAAAACAAAAATTTTTCCATAGAATAAACTCTAGGCTGAGATGTTTTCACTGGTCAATTTTCTCAAATATTTAATAAAGGAATGTTAACAATACTATGTAAACTATCAGAAGATAAAAGAAAAAAAATCACTTCTCATCTAAGTTAATGAGGCCAATATTAATCTGATACTAAAACTAGACATAGAATTTTATTAAAAAATTACTAAGAATAATATCTCTGCTGAACATAAATGCAAGAATTCTGTAAAATATTAGTAAGTTGAATCCAACAATATATTAAAAAGATAATGAATCACAATCAAACTGAGTTTATCCTTGGAATCAATATTCATTCAGCATTAAAAATTCAATAATGTTATTCACCATATTCACATAATAAAGTATAAAAGTGATATGATCACGTCATTAGACAGAAAAAACATATTTAACTAAATTCAGTCCTTATTATGATAATAAAAAAGCCTCTCCATAAATTACACATTGAAGAGAAAGCCCTCACCCTAATAATATATATGATTGTGATTGTTCAGTTGCCAAGTTGTGTCCAACTCTTTTGAGACCCCATGGACTATACCCCACTAGTGTTCTCTGTCCATGGGATTTTCCAGGCAAGAATGCTGGAGTGGTTTGCTATTTCCTATTCCAGGAATTATTCCTGACCCAGGAATGGAATTTGAATCTCTGTGTATCCCTCATTGGCAGGCAGATTTTTCACCACTGAGACACCAGGAAAGCCTGATAATGAGTATCTATGAAAAATTAACAGGTAACCTCACACTTAATGGTTAATAATTATAATGCTTTTTTCTTAAGGTCAGAATCAAGGCAAGTTTGTTTCCAGTTTATACTCCTATTCAGCTTCTAATGGGTGTCTGAATCATGAAAATAAACCAAAAAAAAAAAAAAAAAAAGAATTATGAAAAATTAACAGGTAACCTCACACTTAATGGTTAATAATTATAATGCTTTTTTCTTAAGGTCAGAATCAAGGCAAGTTTGTTTCCAGTTTATACTCCTATTCAGCTTCTAATGGGTGTCTGAATCATGAAAATAAAAAAAAAAAAAAAAAAAAAAAAAAAAGGGAAGGAATAAAGAGAGGTCAATTGGAAAGTAAAAAGGAAAGTATCTAGGTTTACACATGGCAAGATTATGTACAGAGAAAAATCCTAAGGAACCTATAAAAAGCTACTTAACATAATAAGCAAATTAGTGACATAAGATTATTATGAGATATAAACTGTATTTCTATTTGCAACAACAACAAAAAAAAAACAAATGAAAAATGAAACATAAAAATTATCATATTCATTAAGAAGCAAACAGAAACTCCCTAGGGATGCATTTAATAATGTAGATACAAAACCCATGTATTGAAAATTTTTAAAGCCACTGAGAGAAATTAAAGAACCATATAAAATATCCAGTACTCTTGCCTGGAAAATCCTTTAAGGGGAATCAACTTCAATATGCGGAGAAGGCAATGGCACCCCGCTCCAGTACTTTTGCCTGGAAAATCTCACAGAAGGAGGAGCCTGGCAGGCTGCAGTCCATGGGGTCCCTAAGAGTCAGATGCGACTGAGCGACTTCATTTTCACTTTTCACTTTCATGCATTGGAGAAGGAAATGGCAACCCACTCCAGTGTTCTTGCCTGGAGAATCCCAGGGATGGGGAGCCTGATGGGATGCCATCTATGGGGTCACACAGAGTCAGACATGACTGAAGTGACTTAGCAGCAGCAGCACCATAAATATCTATCCTGGTCACATATTAGAAGGTACATTATTAAGATGACACCTCTTCAAAGATTTTTCATAATTCTGATAAAAATTGGACTTTCTTGTAGCTCAAGTGGTAAAGAATCTGCCTGTGATGCAGGAAACCAGAGTTTGATTCCTGGGTCAGGAAAATCCTCCAGAGAAGGGAATGGCAATCCACTCTAGTATACCTGCCTGGAGAATTCCATGGACAGAGAAGCCTGGCAGGCTTAGTTCATGGGGTCTCAAAGAGTCAGACATGACTGAGCAACTAACACTAATAAAAATTCCAGAAGACCTTTTTTGTAGAAAGTAGCAAACTAATTATAAATTGTATATGAAAATGAGAAAGACCTACAAAGAGTCAAAACCCTTTAAAAAATAAACAACACTGCAGAACTTGCACTGCCTAATTTCAAAATTTACTGTAATGGTACAGTAGTTTAGGCAATGTGATATTAGAATAAGGATATATCAAAAAGCAACAGCTAGAACCAGATGTAACAATGGACTGGTCATAATTGGGAAAGAGTATGTCAAGGCTGTATACTGTCACCCTGATTTTTTAACTTATATGCAGAGTACATCATGCAAAATACCAGGCTAGATGAATCAAAAGCCGCAGTCAAGATTGCCAGGAGAAAATCAACAACATTACATATGCAGATTTGTTGTTGTTCATATCAACAACCTAAGAAATGCAAATTTGTTGTTGTTTACTTACTAAGTCAGGTCCCAAGCTTTTAGATGTCATGGGCTGCATGCAGCACGACAGGCTTCCCTGTCCTTTATCATCTCCAAGAGGCTGCACAAACAAGTCCATTGAGTCAATGATGCCATCTAAAAATCTCATTCTCTGTCACCCCCTTCTCCTCCTGCCCTCAATCTTTCCCAGCATCAGGATCATTTCCAATGAGTCAGCTCTTTGCATTAGGTAGCCAAAGTATTGGAGCTTCAACATCAGTCCTTCTGATGAATATTCAGGGTTGATTTGCTCTAGGATTGACGGATTTGATCTCCTTGCAGTTCAAGGGATTTGCAAAAGACTGCTCTAGCACCACAGTTGGAAAGCATCAACCACCCTAAAAAAACCACCCTAGAAAGCAAAGAGGAACTAAAGAGCCTCTTGATGAAGGTGAAAGAGGAGAATGAAAAAGCTGGCTTAAAACTCAGCATTCAAAAAGCTAAGATCACGGCATCCAGGCCCATCACTATGACAAATAGATGGGGAAACAATGGAAACAATGACAGACTTATTTTCTTGGGCTCCAAAATCACTGCAGATGTTGACTGCAGCCATGAAATTAAAGCCACTTGCTCCTTGAAAGAAAAGCTATGATAAACCTTGACAGAATATTAAAAAACAGAGGTATCAATTTGCTGACAAAGGTCTATATAGTCAAAACTATGGTTTTTCCAGTAGTCATGTATGGATGTGAGAGTAGGATCATGAAAAAGGCTGAGCACCAAAGAATTGATGCTTTCAAATTGTGGTGCAGAAGACTCTTGAGAGTCCCTTGCACAGCAAGGAGATCAAATCAGTCAATCCTGAAAGAAATCAACCCTGAATATTCACTGGAAGGACTGATGCTGAAGCTGAAGTTCTAATACTTTGGCCACCTGAGGCAATGAGGCAATTTATTGGAAAATATCCTGATGCTAGGAAAGATTAAGGGCATGAAGAGAAGGGGGCAACAGAGGACGAGATGATTGGATGACATCACTGACTCAATGAACATGAGTTTGAGCATACTCAGGGAAATAGTGAAAGACAGGAAAGCCTGGCCTGCTGCGATCCATGGGGTCCAAAGCGTCAGACATGCTTAGCGACTGAACAAGATATTAATGAAAGTGAATGAAGGCCAGATATAGACTGAGGTTTCTATGGTCAATGACTAATAAAAGTTGAGAGGTCAATTAGCAACAGGAGAATAGTGTCTTTTGCAAATAATCTTAGAACTGTTAGATATCCTTCTGGAAAATAATATTATTATCACATCATATAAAAACTAACTTGAAATTGACTTTGAAGTTAAATTGAAAAGCTACAACTATGAATATTATGGAATAAAGCAATAAAAAAAATCTTGTACCCTAAGATTGAAAACACAATAATGAATTAAAGGGAAAATGTCACCTATTGCACTTCATCTAAATTGACAACTTTTTCTCTTTGAACGGAACCTTTCAGCAAATGTAAAAGTAAGCCGCAGAATAGGAGAGAAAATGTCAAATATGTGATTTTTGTATACATATAATATAAAACTATTATACAGTCACATATACACATAACAAAAATCTAACATTCAAAACATACAGGAAATATAAAGTTTACATACTCAATGCTAAAATAGTCAAATTGATTTAAATATTTAAGAATAATGAGCAAAAGATTTTGACAGAAAACTTGCAAGAAATGATATTCAAATTAGCCATTTTGTATCATGTATGTGTATATTAAGTACATTAAAGGATGTGCAATATCATTATCAGAATTACAAATTAAATATAAAATCAGATACCATAGCACATACACTAGAATGATTAAGATTAAAGCAAATAACTTTTAAACATTGTCAGGAGGTATTTAAAAATGTACAAACACTTTGGAAAAAATAAGTACTTTTTTTGTTTAAATGGAGTTAAACATACAATCTAGCAATTTAATTTCTAAGTCTCTTCAAGAGAAAAGAAAATATGTTTTCACATAAAGACTTGTACCTAAACATACATGGCACCTTTATTTATAAAAGTTATTACCTGAAAATAGCTTAAAATGTCCATCAGCAGGTGACTGGAAAAGAAAATTATGCTATATCCATATAACAGATTACCATTTAACAATAAAAATGAAGGCAGTACTAATAAAGCTGCTGCTAGTGTTCTTGCCTGGAGAATCCCAGGGACGGGGGAGCCTGGAGAGCTGCCATCTATGGGGTTGCACAGAGTCGGACACTACTGAAGTGACTTAGCAGCAGCAGCAGCAGCAGCAAGTAACTTCAGTCGTGTCCGACTCTATGAGACCCAGTAGACAGCGGCCCACCAGGCTCCCCCGTCCCTGGGATTCTCCAGGCAAGAACACTGGAGTGGGTTGCCATTTCCTTCATCAATGCATAAAAGTTAAAAGTGAAAGGGAAGTTGCTGAGTCGTGTCCGACCCTTAGCATGGACTGCAGCCTACCAGGCTCCTCCATCCATGGGATTTTCCAAGCCAAGAGTACTAGAGTTGGGTGCCACTGCCTTCTCCACTAATAAAGCTAAGTATGGATAAATCTCAAAAAAAAAAAAAAAAAAAAAAGCTAAATGAGTAAAGCTAGGGACAAGAGTACACACTGTGCTATTATATTTTTAACCCCAGGAAAGGTAAATTTGTTTATGTGGTCAAACAACCAATAGTAGTTGTTCATAATAGGGGTAGATGGCTGGAGGCATTTGATCTTAAAGAGTCTGGAGAAATTTTCTGTGAGGTGGAAATATNAAAAAAAAAAAAAAAAAAAAAAACGCTAAATGAGTAAAGCTAGGGACAAGAGTACACACTGTGCTATTATATTTTTAACCCCAGGAAAGGTAAATTTGTTTATGTGGTCAAACAACCAATAGTAGTTGTTCATAATAGGGGTAGATGGCTGGAGGCATTTGATCTTAAAGAGTCTGGAGAAATTTTCTGTGAGGTGGAAATATTCTGTAATGTGATTGTACTGGTATATAAAAATTGTGGATGTTTGTCAAAATTCAAATGCATGCATCTTATAATATAGCTCAATGATCTTGATTAAATTAAAAAATAAAGTGAGGATTAGTAGTCAAGTGGTCAAACATACACACACATATTTTCCTCATATATATGTGAGAAAAATCTGCTTATTATAACTTCTTAGGTATTCAAAGTAGATTTTAATTAGCTAAACTTATGATAAGACATGCACTAAAAGATTTTCTTTAAAAAGTATAAACCAACAACAAATCCACTTTATCCAAACTTTATCTCAGTGCCCAATTTCCAAAAGACATTTAATTAGGGTTCTTTAGGGGCAAGGTGGGTAGTGTGTCACTCATAAGCATCACTATGAACTGTGATAAGATGTTGGAAAAGGAAATGGCAACCCACTCCAGTGTTCTTGCCTGGAGAATCCCATGGATGGAGAGGCTGCAGTCTGGTAGGCTGCAGTCTATGGGGTTACAAAGAGTCAGACACGACTAAGCAACTAACACACATGCACACGATAGGATATGAGGGAAAATGCTCTTGGAGAAAGATTTTTATTATAGAACGAGTTCCATAATTTTAGGAAAATATGAATGATATGCTATAAATTCTTCCTGAAACACAGTTGCAATGTAAGCAAATATTGGAATATTCAAAGACTTTATTATATAAATGAGAATAACTGATAGATTAATGGAATGTTCAAACTACCACACAGTTTTGCACTCATCTCACACACTAGCAAAGTAATGCTCAAAATTCTCCAAGCCAGGCTTCAAAAGCATATGACCCATGAACTTCCAGGTATTCAAGCTGGATTTAGACAAGGCAGGGGAACCAGAGATCAAATTGTTAATATGCATTGAATCATTGAAAATGCAAGACAGTTTCAGAAAGAAACATCTATTTTTGCTTTATTGACTATGCTAAAGCCTTTGACAGTGTGGATCACAACAAACTCTAGAAAATTCTTCAAGAGATGGGAATACCAGACCACCTGACCTGCCTCTTGAGAAATCTGTAGGCATATCAAGCAGCAACAGTTAGAAGTAGACATGAAACAAAGACTGGTTTCAAATTGGGAAAGGAGTACATCAAGGCTGTCTATTGTGACCTTGCTTATTTAACTTCACTGCAGAGTACATCATGTGAAATCCTGGGCTGGATGAAGCACAAGCTGGAATCAAGATTGCCGGGAAATTAGCAATAACCTCAGATACACAGATGATACCACATTTACGGCAAAAAGTGAAGAAGAACTAAAGAGCCTCTTGATGAACGTGAAAGAGGAGAGTGAAAAAGTTAGCTTAAAACTCAACATTCAGAAATCTAAGATCATGGCATCTGGTCCCATCAGTTCAGTTCAGTTCAGTCACTGAGTCCTGTCTGACTCTTTGCGATCCCATGAATCACAGCACGCCAGGCCTCCCTGTCTATCACCATCTCCCGGAGTTCACTCAAACTCATGTCCATTGAGTCGGTGATGCCATCCAGCCATCTCATCCTCTGTGTCCCCTTCTCCTCCTGCCCCCGATCCCTCCCAGCATCAGAGTCTTTTCCAATGAGTCAACTCTTCTCATGAGGTGGCCAAAG
>SJXQ01006019.1:400683-443354 GCA_006408695.1 Aepyceros melampus
AAGTAATGTCTCTGCTTTTGAATATACTATCTAGGTTGGTCATAACTTTTCTTCCAAGGAGTAAGTGTCTTTTAATTTCATGGCTGTAGTCACCATCTGCAAGTGATTTTGGAGCCCCCCAAAATAAAATCTGACACTGTTTCCACTGTTTCCCCATCTCTTTCCCACGAAGTGATAGGACCAGATGCCATGATCTTTGTTTTCTGAATGTTGAGCTTTAAGCCAACTTTTTCAGTCTCTTTCACTTTCATCAAGAGGCTTTTTAGTTCCTCTTCACTTTCTGCCATAAGGGTGGTGTCATCTTCATATCTGAGGTTATTGATATTTCTCCCAGCAATCTTGATTCCATGGCAAATAGATGGGGAAATAGTGGAAATGGTGAGAGACTGTTTTATTTATTTTATTCTTTTGGGGCTCCAAAATCACTGTAGATGGTGATTGCAGCCATGAAATTAAAAGACACCTTCTCCTTAGAAGAAAAGTTATGACCAACCTAGACAGCATATTAAAAAACAGAGACATTACTTTGCCAACAAAGGTCCGTCTAGTCAAAGCTACGGTTTTTCCAGTGGTCATGTATAGATGTGAGAGTTGGACTGTGAAGAAAGCTGAGCACCAAAGAATTGATGCTTTTGAGCTGTGGTGTTGGAGAAGACTCTTTAGAGTCCCTTGGACTGCAAGGAGATCCAACCAGTCCATCCTAAAAGAGATCAATCCTGAGTATTCATTGGAAGGGCTGATGCTGAAGCTGAAACTCCAATACTTTGGCTAACTGATGTGATGAACAAACTGATTTGAAAAGACCTGATGCTGGGAAAGATTGAAGGCAGGAGAAGGGGATGACAGAGGATGAGATGATTGGATAGCATCACTGACACGTTGGACATGACTTTTGAGTAGGCCCTGGGAGTTGGTGATGGGCAGGGAAGCCTGGCGTGCTGCAGTCAATGGGGTTACGAGGGTCAGACATGACTGAGTGACTGAATTGAACTGAACTAATGGGAATATGAAGGCTAAGTTCAAAAGTAGTTTGTTAGAATTAACAGTACTTATACTTGTCTTGTTATAAGGTAGTTGCTCACTAAGCACTGGTGGTTGGATGTAAAGAAGAAAACCTCACATAATTTCTTTTTTCCCATTGAATCAAAAGCAGAATTTTCCATCTGCATATATGGTATTCAAATATAATACAGATATTTTTGAACAAGGACAACAACATCTTAAAAAAGCTTTTTAATCAATGCATCTTCAGTTCATCTTTCTTTTATAGATTGCTACTTTCTAAATTTCCCAGCAATCTTATATTCGTGTGACTAATTTTAGCTTTCCTTTAAACTCACCTGGAAGCTCTGTAAAATAAAACTTTCTTTCTCTTGCTGCCTAACCTGGAGAAGTAGGTGAGAAACTCTTTGTGACTAGCTGTGTGAGTATTAGCAGTGAACATGTTGTCCTCAGTATGAACATATGTCAGCAAGAATTCAAATTAATTAGTTGAAGGGATAGATCAAAGATTCAAGTTTACACAGCTGCTAATCATATTCTGATACAATGCCATGAATGATATATTTTTGGATACTTTGCATACCTCTTAAGTGTATTGTGCTGTTTGCTTAAATAAATGCATTTTGTCTTTTTGCCCAGTAACATCTTAGATACATTTTAAAGTATGTGCTAACACTAACTGCATGTGAATGAAGAGTGGAAGTGATGTGCATTCACCAAAGAAAATGGAGGAAACAGCAAGGAGTTGGATTTCTAAGGCTTTTTTTTCAAGTTGCATGGGAAAGTTGTAATCTTTTAAAATAATAATACTTATTGTATATTGTTATGTTAAAAGTAATACAAATTCTTTGAAAAGATAAACTGTAAAATAGAAGCAATATTTAAGAAAAAAATGCCCACAAGCTCATCATTTAAATGGAATCACTATTAGTCCTATTTTACTTTCTAGATTATAAAAACTTTGATATCTTAGGTTTAAGAGCCTTATGATCCACTGTTTGTCTTTGCTCCACATTTTGAGTTTTTGCCCATGTTGTTATATAGTCAGTGGATATGTGGTTTTTAATGGTTGCATAATTGTAGAACAATAACATAATTTAATTATAATGTACAAATTGTATTACTACATTGAATAATCACATAATTAATAAAATATTTCCTATATAGCTGAACAGGTGTTTTTCTGATCAGTTTTCTATTTTTGGAGATAATACCACCTAAAAATACCATTCTACTAGCTGATAAAGAAGTAAAATTGTGAAATATGACAGTGATGTATATTCAAGGCACGGTAATCATAGTAACTTTACACAGCCATTTCATTTAGCCCTCAAACAATATAGGAAATAGGTAGTGTTCATGTTATTACTATCAA
This sequence comes from Aepyceros melampus, assembly GCA_006408695.1. Taxonomy (NCBI): domain Eukaryota; kingdom Metazoa; phylum Chordata; class Mammalia; order Artiodactyla; family Bovidae; genus Aepyceros; species Aepyceros melampus. The sequence continues at coordinate 403,061 of SJXQ01006019.1, forward strand.
CACTTAGGAGAATGATAAAATCATTTCCTTTTTTTTTATACTAGATAAGTGGAAATTATTGAAGCTTAGAAACAATAAGCAACCCTGCTCAAGATAACTTGTTGAGCAAGGAGTATGTTCAAGATTTTAATGCAGATTATCCAGCTCCAGGATTGAACTCTTTAAAACCAAAACATATTGCCTTGGGAAAATGGAGACTCTGTGCCTGCTCTGATGTTGTCATCTTTGTGGGGCAGATGATCTGCACACCGGGACCGAGCAGTAAGGAAGTGTTTCTGGCAGAGTAAGTTGAAGGGCCAATATGAGTGGCCCTGAAGTTCAAAGCTATAGAGCTTAAATCAAAGGGGGAGGGTAGGTGACCAGAGCGATTCTGCTTTCCTATAACTCCACAATTTATATTTTCCATTCCTCTAGTCATCCTGAGAAACCTGTGTGTAATTCAAGAGCAACAGTTAGGACTGGACATGGATCAGTGGAAGGGTTCCAAATTGAGAAAGGAGAACATCAAGGCTGTATATTGTCTTCCTGCTTATTTAACATCATGCAAAATGCCAGGCTAGATGACTCACAAGTTGAAATCAAGATTGCCAGGAGAAATATCAGTAACCTCAGATATGCAGATAACATCACCCTAATGACAGAAAACAAAGAGGAACTAGACAGAATGACAGAAAGCAAAGAGAGCCCCTTTATGAAGATGAGAGAGCGAAAAACCTGGCTTAAAACTCAACATTCAAAAAACTAAGACCATTGCATCCAGTGACATCACTTCATAGCAAATAGATGGGCAAACAATGGAAACGGTGACAGACTTTATTTTCCTGGGGTCCAAAATCACTGCAGATGGTGACTGTGGTCATGAAATTAAAAGATGCTTGCTCCATGAAAGGAAAGCTATGACAAATCTAGACAGCTTATTAAAAAACAGAGACAGGGATCTCTTTGCTGACAAAGGTCTGATGAATAAGCTATAGTTCTTCCAGTAATCATGTATGAATGTGAGAGCTGGACCATAAAGAAGGTTTCAGTTCAGTTCAGTCGCTCAGTCATGTCTGACTCTTTGCGATCCCATGAATCACAGCACGCCAGGCCTCCCTGTCCATCACCAACTCCCGGAGTTCACCCAGACCCATGCCTATGGAGTCAGTGATGCCATCCAGCCATCTCATCCTCGGTCATCCCCTTCTCCTCCTGCCCCCAATCCCTCCCAGCATCAGAGTCTTTTCCAATGAGTCAACTCTTCTCATGAGGTGGTCAAAGTACTGGAGCTTCAGCTTCAACATCATTCCTTCCAAAGAAATCCCAGGGTTGATCTCCTTCAGAATGGACTGGTTGGATCTCCTTGCAGTCCAAGGGACTCTCAAGAGTCTTCTCCAACACCACAGTTCAAAAGCATCAATTCTTCAGTGCTCAGCCTTCTTCACAGTCCAACTCTCACATCCATATATGACTACTGGAAAAACCATAGCCTTGACTAGACGGACCTTAGTCGGCAAAGTAATATCTCTGCTTTTGAACATGCCATCTAGGTTGGTCATAACTTTTCTTCCAAGGAGTAAGCATCTTTTGATTTCATGGCTGCAGTCACCATCTTCAGTGATTTTGGAGCCCCCCAAAATAAAATATGACACTGTTTCCACTGATTCCCCATCTCTTTCCCATGACTGGAATGCCATGATCTTTGTTTTCTGAATGTTGAGCTTTAAACCAACTTTTTCACTCTCCTCTTTCACTTTCATCAAAAGGCTTTTTAGCTCCTCTTCACTTTCTGCCATAAGGGTGTTGTCATCTTCATATCTGAGGTTATTGATATTTCTCCTGGCAATCTTGAGTCCAGCTTGTGTTTCTTCCAGTCCAATGTTTCTCATGATGTATTCTGCATAGAAGTTAAATAAGCAGGGTGACAATATACAGCCTTGATGTACTCCTTTTCCTATTTGGAACCAGTCTGTTGTTCCATGTCCAGTTCTAACTGTTGCTTCTGACCTGCAGACAGATTTCTCAAGAGGCAGGTCAGGTGGTCTGGTATTCCCATCTCTTTCAGAATTTTCCACAGTTTCTTGTGATCCACACAGTCAAAGGCTTTGGCATAGTCAATAAAGCAGAAATATAAGTTTTTCTGGAACTCTCTTGCTTTTTCAATCATCCAGCAGATGTTGGCAATTTGATCTCTGGTTTCTCTGCCTTTTCTAAAAGCAGCTTGAACATCAGGGAGTTCACGGTTCACATATTTCTGAAGCCTGGCTTGGAGAATTTTGAGCATTACTTTACTAGCATAGGAGATGAGTGCATTTGTGCAGTAGTTTGAGCATTCTTTGGCATTGTCTTTCTTTGGAATTGGAATAAAAACTGACCTTTTCCAGTCCTGTGGCCACTGCTGAGTTTTCCAAAGTTGCTGGCATATTGACTTAGAGCAGAAGAATTGATGATTTCAAACTGTGGTGCTAGAGAAGACTCTTGAGAGTTCCTTGGATAGCAAGGAGATCAAATCAGTCAATCTTAAAGGAAATCGACCCTGAATATTCATTGGAAGGACTGATGCTGAAGCTCCAATACTTTGGCTACCTGATGCAAAGAGCTGATTCACTGGAAAAAACCCTGATACTGGGAACGATTGAGGGCAAGAGAAGAAGGGGGTGACAGAAGATAAGATGGTTTGATGGCATCATCAACTCAATGGACATGAATATGAGCAAACTATGGGAGCTAGAGAAGGACAGGGAAGCCTGGCATGCTGCAGTCCAAGGGGTCGCAATGGGTAGGTCACCACTGAGCAACTGAAGAGCAACTGCAGAGCAACTGAAGAGCGACTGCAGAGCAACTGCTCTAGTTAATTACGTTCTGCCTTACTTTTGACCATCTTTTGCCCTTTGTTGTTCCTCTACCTAAAGGCCTTTTTTAATGTAAATCTCAAGTTGTGCATGTGTATGTTAATTGCTCAGTCATGTTCAGCTCTTTGCAACCCCACGGACCGTGACCCACCAGTTTCTCTGTCCATGGGATCTCCAGGCAAGAATACTGGAGTGGATTGCTATTCCCTTCTCTTGAAGATCTTCCTGACCCAAGGATCAAACCCTGGTCTCCTGCATTGCAGGCAGATTCTTTACTGTTTGAGCTACAGGGAAGTCCTCAAGTCAGGTTTAGATAAAGTAACATCTTCTCATTCAGATCTCTGCTGACACTTCTAGCCCTTTAAGTAAATTCTTCCAGCAGCATTTTCTAAATTCCCCCCAGCACCATTTATTGCTGCTTCTCAGTTAGACCTAGCTGATACTGCCTTAAAATGCTCCTGTCTCTGCATTATTTATGCCCCTCATTTCTGGTGTTGATTTAAGCTCTTTGAAGTAGTTCTAACTTGCACAGCCTAAGCATCAATAATTCTTGAATAAAATTGATGAGGACACATTTGTATCCCAGAGCATACATTGCTAACTGCTAAATATGCAGCTGTCATTCAATTAACAGTTCTTGATTGATTAATCTCATGTATATTTTTACCTTGTGTCTCTGCTTAGTTAGATGTATATATTTATTTTTGCTATTTCCAAACTCAATAAGTATTTTTGGTTTTATAATTCCACATCGTTATTGGTGAATTGTTGTTCTCATTTCCTTAATGGCATCCCTGATCTTGGTCAAAAATCCCTTTTAATCAATTCTCTACCAAATCAACTCCCCACTGAAGCCCAGCTGGGTTAAGTCTATAAAACTCCAGATGTTATGTTTAAGATGAAACCCTTTAATTTTTGTGTATATGCTTGTGATGAGTTAATTTACATATTTATTTGCATGATTTGCAGTCCAAAATCTTTTATATAACATTGCATTCATCTCTGACCTGAAATTAGCTTAACTTCTCCCCTGACACTTTTTATGCTCATGACTTCTTATCTACCTGCCCCTTCTATTATATATCTGCTTCTTTGGTCAGTTCAACTATAATGGCATTTACTTTCTCTGAAAGCTAATATTTAATTTCCCCCTCACCTAAAATTCTTTCATATAGTTGTTATTTAAATAAAGTAGTTTCTGGAGAACAGTGGCTTAATTTATCTTGCTTCGTATCATCCAAAAGCACTTCATTCAAAGGTGTTTTATTTGTCTTTGCTGAATAACACGTGTACACCCGTGGTGGATTCATGTTGGTGTATGGCAATACAATATTGTAAAGTAAAAAAAAATAATAATAAATGAATTAATTTAAAAAAAAAGCCAGAAAATGGATCACAACGTTTTTCCTGCTTTCCAGGGCTTCCCAGGTGACACTAGTGGTAAAGAACCTGCCTGACAATGCAAGCGACATGAGACATGGATTTGGTCCCTGGGTTTGGAAGATGCCGTGGAGAAGGGCATAGCAACCCACTCCAGGATTCTTGCTTAGAGAATCCAATGGACAGAGGAGCCTGGTGAGCTATAGTTCATAGGGTCTCAAAGAACTCGACATGACTGAAGGGGTTTAACATGGATGCGTTATTTTTTCTTTTATATTACAAGTTCTACACAAGTGTGGGTTCCATAGCTTCTTTTATTCTAAGCCTACACTGTGTCTCCAACTTAAAAAAAAATATGTATGTATTAATTGACATATAGCATACATTCTGAAAAGATTTTAGATATAGCTTAAATATTAAGATTTTTAAATATAAATCTTAAATATTAAGATATCATGCAGCTCCATGATTTACTGCAAATTGAGTACTGTTGTGTTGTTTATCTAAGAAAAGCAATAGAAAGCTATCAGAACTTCAGAAGCTCATCTTCTCAAAACAAAACCAAAATCAAAACTACTTTTTCTACACAAAGGTAGTCAACCCCAAGATATATTACTATAGACAAGATTTGTCTATTCACAGTCTTCACATACATGAAATAGTGCATGTTTTACTTTTAGGCTTATTTTACTCAGTATTATATTTTGAGATTCATCTATGTCTTTGCAAGTAGCAATTGTGAATTCATTTTCATTCCTATGTAAAATTTTATTTTATGAATATACTTCAATTTGCATAAACATTTATCTGTTAATAGTCATTTTTTTTGTTCTAGATTGACCACTATGAAAAGTTATTTACAAGTATGAATATACTTGGGTAAATATATTCATACATCTATGTACATCTTTTGTGAATATATAGCTAAAGATGCAATTACTGGATTGCTGAGTTATTTATGTTTAAGTTTATAAAACTACAAGGTCTCCAAAGTAGTTTTCCAACTTTATGCTCACCAACAGTGTGTGAGAATTCTAGTTGTTTTACATGTTTGTCAGAAATTAGTATTGTCAGTCACTTTCATATCTGTCTTTCTGGAGAATACATAGTAATATGTCATTGTAGTTTTTATTTACAATCCTTTCATGAATGATGACTGAGTTTTAAAATTTTTTGTTTAGCTATTCTTTACTTGTTAATTGATTTCTAGAGATTCTAGATAGATGTCAATTTTCATATAGTTTCCAGATAAGTCTTCCTTCGCTCTGTCATTTGTCTATCTTAATGATACCATTCGATATGGGGAATTTTCTAATTCCAAAATAGTCTAAAATATGAGTATTTCCAGTTATAATTAATGATTTATGTGTATGCTGAAGGCAGCTTTACTTATCCCAAGATTATATTTTTTCTTTTTCTTCTTTCTTGATGCTTCATCATCTCTCTGTTCACACTTATGTTCATAATTAACTTGTTTAATTTATTTATATGGTATGTGATGTTGATAAATATCAATTAATGCAATATTATTTAATAAATAACCAGTATTAAAAATGAAATACAGAATATCACCATAGACCCTGAAGGCAGCAAAAAGATAATAAGAAAATACTATGAACATCTCTATACAGATAAATTAGGCAACATTTCTGATTTCTCAAAAAGTAAAAATTCATTAAGTACAATATTTAATTTAAGAGCAATAATCTAAATTTTAAAATATAGCTTAACACTAAAGCAGTACAAATGAAGAGGGGCAAAAAAGTGAAATTTCTTACTTTCAATAGACTCAAAAATATGTGTTTTATTCTTGACTAGCAGTGAGAAAATTGTAGACTACCAGAGGTTTTTAAGAATACAAATAGACATTCCAAAATATTGGGAGAACTCAGAGAATGAATGATTTATAAAAAATAAAATAGGATTAAGAAAATACTACAAAATAGCAATAAAATGAACTGACATGAATAAGACCAGATAGTTACAGAAATAAATATAAGATTATATATAAAAATATATGCTAATTCAATCATGATCAACTCTTTGAGACCCCATGCACTCACTGTAATCAATCAGGCTTCTCTGTCCTTGGAATTTTCCAGGTAAAAATATTGGAGCAGTTGCCATTTCCTACTCCAGATCAACCTGACCCAGAAATTGAAGCCACATCCCTTGTGTCTCCTGCACTGGCAGGGAGAATCTTTACCACCAGTGCTACCTAGTTCATATATAAAAAGATATTGATAATAAATATAAATGAACTGAAAAATAAAATTAGATTAAATATTTAATTTGGGAAAATTTTTGAATAGGAAATAAAAGAACTTCTCAATTTATTATTTAAAACAGTGAAATTCACTATTGTGGAGTCCCTGGCTAGGTCTAGATTTAATGGAGGCACACTGATCATAACTTTTTTAAATTAGACAACATTAATGAAATAGACCAAGTTCTCTAAAGGAAAAAAACTGTCTCAGTCAATATGAAATAGATAACAAATATTTCTGTTAACTATTAAAAAATTAATCCATTAAAATGAAAACTCTTGAAAAAGATCCAGGCACAGATGATTTCATAGAATTCTACCTAATATTAAAGAAGAATTAACACTAATTCTAAATAATCCCTTCCAGAAATTAGCATAACAGAGAACACTTCTCAAACCACTCAAATTATTGTATGAGGCCAGTATTATACCGAGAGCAAAACCTGAAAAATTATAGAATAAAAAACAAGCAAAAGCCAGTATAACAGACCAATATCAATGATCAAAATAGACAAAAAATCCTCAGCAAAATGGAAGCAAATATTATCATCTGTCAGGGCTTTCCCTGACAGCTCAGTTGGTAAAGAATCTGCCTGCAGTGCAGGAGACCCCGGTCAATTCCTGGGTCAGGAAGATCCTCTGGAGAAGGGAAAGGCTATCCACTCCAGTATTCTGGCCTGGAGAATTCCATGGACTGTCCATGGGGCCAGAAAGATTCAGACACGATTGAGTGATTTTCACTTTATCAAAATGTCATCATTAAAATATTAGCATTTGGAAGTAAGCAAAATGTTGATATTGAAATAATTATGCATCATGATCAAGTGGGGTTAATATCAAAGTTGTGGCATTGGTCAGCAGTCAAAAGTCAATCAATGCAAAGCATCATATTCATAAGATAAAGCCAAAAAAATTGCCATGGTCTTTTCAACTGATGCAGGAAAAAAAAATTGGCAAAATTCAACACTTATTTATGATAAAAACTGTCAGAAACTAGAAATAGAGGGGAAAATCCTCAACATGATATATGACATCTATACAAAATCTACAGCTACTATCACACTAAATGGTGAAAACCTGAATGCCATAATCCAATACTTAGGCCAAGGAACAGCTGACTCATTGGAAGAGACTCTGATGCTGGAAAAGATTGAAGGCAAAGGGAAAAGAAGGTGACAGAGGATGAGATGGTTGGAAGACATCATTGACTCAATGGACATGAGTTTAAGCAAATTCTGGGAAATAGTGGAAGGACAGGAAAGCCTAGCATGCTGCAGTTTATGGGGTGTCCAAGAGTTAGACACAACTTGGTGACTGAACAAAAACAAATAATCCTAAAATCAGAAAAGGCAGAGTATCTGTCTTCATCACTTCTAATCAACATAGTACCAGAAGGCCTAGATACTGTATGTAATAAGGCATTTTGTAATTTTAAGCATACTTGTCTTATGTCTTTTCTTAAATTTTTTGACTGGTTATAAGTATATTTAATTTTATATTAAAATTTTATATTATTTTATATTAAATTATATATATTAATTTTATATTAAAATTTTATGTTATATTCTATTAAATTTTATATTAGTTTTATATAAATTTATATTGATTTAATTTTTATTCCTAGTGTTCAGTGCTAGTATGTAGAAACACAGTAGATTTTTGAATGATGATTTGGTATACACAGATCTGCTCTTTGAACTTATTTTTTCCTAGGAGTTTGATGTAGACTCTTTGGGATTATCTATGTAGACTATCATTCTATATTACAAATAAGGATTGTTTGATTTATTTTTTATTTTGGATATGTATACTTTAATGTCCTTTTCTTGACTTATTGTATAACTATCCAGGAGAATGAAAGCTTATGCTTTATTAAGATTTGTCCATGAATATTCATAGCAGCTTTATTTGTAATACCCAAATCTGAAAACAATGAAATGTCTTATCAGCAATTTAATGCATAAACAATTGTGTTGCATTAATGCATGCATAAATGTATAAACAAATGTGGAATGTTAAACTTTAAAGAGAAGTTAAATATACTCAGTGGCAAGAATGAGTCTGGAGAAAATTATGCTGAATAAAGGCAGTCAGATTAAAAAAGAAGAACATACTATATGTGATTCCATTTTATATGAAATTCTAGAAAAATGCAAACTAATCTATAAGACTGGAATGACTGAGTCTTATTATAAGTATTTAACTTTCAGAGAATATTTCATACTCTTGATCTGCTTATATTATTTCTTTTTCATTGGGTTATTTATTTCCTTCTGTTAGATCTGGTTATTCTTTCATTAACTTCTGGACATATTCTTTTAAAAGTTGTAAGTAAAATACTATTTGAATGTATCCTCTACTGAGAATTAAACGTTGTTTCTTGCAGACAGTCTAGGGCAGATCTCTTTCTTTCAAGTAAAATTATACAAAAATGTGTTCATTGTTGTAAGGACTGTTCTGTTTTACCCTTTGTCCTGGAAGATAGCACATTTGAATCTAGCTGAAGCCATGAGATATTTATCAGAGTCCCTCCTTAACTACAATTTAGTTTCTCTATCCGAGACTATTGAAAATTTAACTTAGCATTTTATTTTCTCACTCTGCACGTTTTAAAATACATGTGTGTGTAACTGGGAAAGGTTAATTTTAAATTCACACTGGATCTGCTTCTGTGGCTTGAACCATTTTTTTGTTATTATAAATATACATAATGTCCTTTCTCAGGAAGATAATCTGAGCCATCCACCTGAGAAAGACTGTAAATAAGTGAAATTAACATATTCTGCTGCTTGAGGCTTGCTATTTTGGGGCACATTTGCAAAGACTGAATAATCTTTTTACTTCGCTTCTTCACCTCCCCACCCCCGCCCATCTCTGATCGAGAAAAGATCCTGGCAACCAGGCCTTGATAAGATGGTTATTTTGAGGTGGTAGTCTGCCATCTTCTCAGTCAGGTGGCTCCCAGATTAAAGTCTGTTCCTTGTCTCAAAACCTCTTCTCTCGGATTCACTGGACTGTTAGTGCAGTTAGCAGAGCAAGCTTGTAACATGTGTTCAATTGTTCAGTCATCTCCAACTCTTTGAGATGCCATGGATTTTGGCTTGCAGGCTCCTCTGCCATGGAATTTTTCAGGCAATATATATAGTTGCCCATTATCCAGAACAAAATTACTCCAAATTCCAAGATTAACTCGTTTGATATCTTTATTCTTCTAGATCTTAATCCTACACATTCCTACTACCTTCAAACATTTTTTTTCCCCTTGTTAAACTTTTCTGATTTTTCTTGGCATATGAGTATTTCTTGGTCCTCTATTGCTTTGGCAACCTCATGCGAAGAGTTGACTCATTGGAAAAGACCCTGATGCTTGGAGGGATTGGGGGCAGGAGGAGAAGGGGACAACCATGGATGAGATCGCTGGATGGCATCATGGACTCAATGGCTATGAGTCTGAGTGAACTCCGGGAGTTGGTGATGGACAGGGAGACCTGGTGTGCTGTGGTTCATGGGGCCGCAAAGAGTCGGACACGACTAAGCGACTGGACTGAACTGAACTGAACTGTTGCTTGAAATGGAACTTGTTGATGGATTTTGCAGTTCTTTTGAAAATAAAACATAAGAATATATAAATAAACATTAGGAAGGAGCTTATAGTCTTCAGTGTTTGCATTCATCTCCCTCTGCTCTCATTTTCTCCCACCCATTTTCACAACTAGAAATCCCCTTTTATCCCTTCATTGTGTTTCTTTTCAACCTTCCCTCTTCTCTCCACTCTCTGTTTGCCCCTTTGCTTCTCTGTCCAGTACTGGCACTTTTCTTTTTAAAATTTCTCACTAAAATATGTATTTAGGAGAAGATATGATAAACTCATTCTCACTGAGCTCCACATCCCAATTATAGAGATTCCTCTTGACATAGAATACACAATGAGATGAATCTATCTTTAAACTATCTTGTTTCTGAACGTATGATGGCACTAAGAGTTATAAGCATACCTGAACTTCTGTCTGGACTGTCTTCTGTTGTGTTCAGTTCAGTTGAGTTCAGTTTCTCAGTCGTGTCCTACTCTTTGCAACCCCATGAACTGCAGCATGCCAGGCTCCCCTGTCCATCACCAACACCTGGAGCCTACTCAAACTCACGTCCATCCAGTCAGTTGATGCCATCCAGACATCTCATCCTCTGTTGTCCCCTTCTCCTCCTGCCCTCAATCTTTCCCAGCATCAGGGTCTTTCCAATGAGTCAGTTATTTGTATCAGGAGCCAAAGCAGTGGAGCTTCAGCTTCAGCACCAGTCTTTCCAATGAATATTCAGGACTGATTTCCTTTAGGATTGACTGCTTTTATCTCCTTCCAGTCCAAGGGATCCTCAAGGGTCTTCTCCAACACCACAATTCAAAAGCATCAATTCTTTGGTGCTCAGCTTCTTTATGATCCAACACTCACATCCATACAGAACTACTGGAAAAACCATAGCTTTAACTATATGGACTTTATCAGCAAAGTAATGCCTCTGCTTTTAAATATGCTGTCTAGGTTGGTCATAGCTTTTTTTCCAAGGAGCAAGTGTCTTTTAATTCATGGCTGCAGTCACCATTTGCGTGCTTTGGAGCCCAGTAAAATAAAGCCTGTCACTGTTTCCATTGTTTCACCATCTATTTGCCATGAAGTGATGGAGCCGGATGCCATGATCTTAATTTTTTGAATGTTGAGTTTTAAGCCAGCATTTGTTCTGTTAGAAAACATAAACTGATTTTCTGGAATTCTTTCCTAAGTAATTTTAGTTCCTTGTAGGCAAAATGAAACACAATGAAGCAAGATGTAACAACACATGTACATTTACATATAGTAATGACTCTGTTCATAATACAATTATTTTCCCCTGAGGTTCCTAGTGTGCAATTCTTTCCTATTTCTCCTCTGCTTGTTGTTAACATAGATAACTTCAAAGGTAAAAGCACCAGGAAAATACTAGCAGAAAACAAGTAATTTGGGGAATCCAGAGAAGGGAAAGGGACTAATGAGAAATCTGACATGACTGAAGAAGTATAGAAAGGACACGACAGGCAAGAAACATGGGCTGACCAGCCTGCATAAACGAAATTATAATGGACAAATAATAAATTTACCTCTTTGTGTACAATATGGAATTGCTAAAAAGTTTTGACTGATTTGTTGCTGCTGCTGCTGCTAAGTTGCTTCAGTTGTGTCTGACTCTGTGCCACCCCATGGACTACAGCCTACTAGGCTCCTCTTTCCATGAGATTTTCCAGGCAAGAGTACTGGAGTAGGGTGCCATCACCTTCTCCATTGACTGACATATTGAACGTTAAATAAATACTTAATGCACCAGGCAGTTTAGACCCTATAGACATGGTCCTCAAGTGAAGAGTCTTCAAATTTTCCTCTGTGTTGCAAATTATACAAAATTTGAAGTTTCCTTTTAGAGAATGATTTTTTATTGCATGAGGTCCATAAGCCAACTGTAAAACATGATGCATGGACTCCTAACAGTGAACATCAGTTGTAACCTTTATGTTAGGTTTCCTGCCACAGAAGACCTATAGATCTTGGAAAACTCTCTGTGGAAACCATGGCCCTAAACATTTTAGAGATAAGATCAGAAGCATGTTTGTTGAAGAAAATTACATGATAAACCTTGAAATAATTTATCAAGTAAGTACCAATGGCACCAGGTATAAGACACAGAGACAGTTTTAGATAGTCTGCATGTCTAGATAGGACTAAAAGAAAATATATGGCTTCCTAGGTGGCACTAGTGGTAAAAAAAAAACCCACCTGCCAATGCCGGAGATGCCAGAGATGCTGATTTGATCCCTGGATTGGGAAGATCCCCTGGAGTAGGAAATGCTAACCCACTTCAGTACTCTTTCCTGGAAAATACCTCATGGACAGAGGAGCCTGGTGATCCATAGTCTATGGGGTCACAGTCAGTCAGACACCTTTGAGCATGTACACATGCATGCATTAGAAAACATATGTTGAGATGGATTTCATCCTGAGGGAGATTTATTGAAGATTGATGCCTGGGATAGATAGCAGAAAGCAGGAAGCAAGATTGGGCAGGAATGACATAGATCTGACAAAGTCTTGACCAACTCAGCCAGGATCTCTAGAAAAGAGATTGCCCATTAGAAGAATCTTAATGTAGAGATGAAACCAAGATATATTATGCCACTATGTGACTCATTGTCTGGGAGCAGCCTCAGAAAGATATAGCCATAATTCAAAAGCTGAGGAGGATCCTAAAGGCACTTACAGCTAGAAGCTATCATCTAACTACTCATTTTGCAGTTGGATAATAAATTATTTTTTGAAAGGAGAGCCAAATGTACACTTCCAGGGATGACACAGTTGACACAGTCTGTGCGTGTGCTATTAAGGAGCTTAGGATACTGTTCATCATGAACATTCATTTGTAATTAAGGCATCCAATCATAAGAGTTAAGTAAAATTTCAGCATATGAAACAAAACCCTTCTTGTTCCTTTGAATGTAAAAATTGATTTCATGCAGACTTAGTTCAGAGAAATAATATGAAGCAATGCAGACCAATGCTTCAATTTATGGAGAGCAATTGTCTTATGTAAGTTTTTCCTTTTTACTACAGTCCATGAATAGATAGTCATTACAAACTTTGACTGCTATATGTCCTTCCCAACAGAGTGCTAAAATTTATGCTAGCAGATATTTTGCCATGCTTTGTGGTATTCTTTAGTTTGTTTTAATGAGGTGGTAAGTATACTTTTCTCTTTATTTTAAATAAAAGGGTGAAAGGGTGAAAGAGGAGGATGAAAAAGCTGGCTTAAAATTCAACCATCAAAAAACTAAGATTGTGGTATCTGGTCCCATCACTTCATGGCAAATAGCTGGGGAAAAAGTGGAAATAATGACAGATTTTATTTTCTTGGACTCCAAAGTCACTGTGTATGATGACTGCAGCCATGAAATTCAAAAACATTTACTTCTTGGAAGAAAAGCTATGCAAACCTAAAGAGCATATTAAAAAGCAGAGACATCACTTTGCTGACAAAGGTCTGTATAGTCAAAGCTATGGTTTCTACAGTAGTCATGTATGATGTGAGAGTTGGACCCTAAGGCTGAGTGCCAAAGAATTGACGCTTTTGAATTGTGGTGCTGGAGAAGACTTTGGAGAGTTCTTTGTATGGCAATGGGATCAAACTAGTCAATCCTAAAGGAAATCTACCCTGAATATGCATTGGAAGGACTGATGCTAAAGCTGAAGCTTCAGTACCTTGGCCAGCTGATGCAAAAAGCCCACTCACTGGAAAATACTCTAATGCTGGGAGATTGAGGGTAGGAGGAGAAGGTGGCAACAGAGAATGAAATGCTGGTATGACATCACTGACTCATGGACATGAATTTGAGCAAACTTCAGGAGATGGTCAAGGACAGGGAAGTCTGGTGTGCTGCAGTCCATGGGGTCACAAAGAATTGGACATGACTGAGCAATTAAACAACACAATAAAGTGTACTTTCTCTTTATTTTAAATAACTTTGAAACATGTGGCAGTTTGCACTCCCAGTTGCTTAGGGATATAATTTGAATCCCCATGTGTAAACATACCACTTCTTCAGTAAGATTAGAGCTCAAGCCCTACTGAGGCTCTGTCATTTAGACCAGTCAGGAGCTTCCTTCCTGTGTCATTACTTCCCAGGATGTACACTGAACCCACAGTGTTCTGAGAGCTGCAGAGAAGTCTTGGAAATCTGAAGTTGTTATAAAGGTTATTCTATGATTAACAATTTTTTTTCTCAGTCTTGTTTGTTCTTACCCTGAAGTCCTGTTCCATACATCTCCACTCCTTGTACATGCACGGTAAGTGGCTTCAGTCGTGTCCAGATCTTTGTGACCCTATAGACTATAGCCTGCCAAGCTCCTCTTTCCATGGAATTTTCCAGGCAAGAATACTGGAGTTGGTTGCCATACCCACCTCCAGGGGATCTTCCAGACCCAGGGATTAAAACTGCAGCTCCTGCATTGGCACATGGGTTATCAATCAGCAGCCACCTGGGAAGCCCCTCCACCCCTTATATCTTTGTGTAGTCACTTTGTTTAGCTCACATTGGATTAGCATTAACATTATTTAAACTTGAAAAAAAAATACATACACACAAAAGGGCAAAATATTGCATTTGTGAAGAATGTGGTAAGTAAATATATTTGGGGGAAAAAAAAGAAAGGAATTAAATATCCACACATTTAGAAAAAATACCATTTGTAGAGGGTAGATTTTGTGTGAGCCCTGAGTCATGCTACAGACCTAAGTGAGCTCATATTGAATTGGGATGGAATATGAAGATTCATAGAAAATGGCTTAAAAACTGAAAGATGTGGCAAAGGCTGATGGAATTAAGTGGAATTGTCACAAAATTTTTTTTTTTTTTTCTTCATGTTGGTAACTTTGTTCTCTGAGAGGAGATTCATCCATCACACTGGCTCTCCCAGTTGGGGATGAGTTTAGGTCAGTCAAAAGATTTATTACCTGTATTCTTATTTACTTATTTATTGTTGGCTGTATTTGTTGGCTGTACTGGGTCTTTGTCACTGTGTGGGCTGTCTCTAATTGTGGCAAGAAAAGGCTAGGTATGGACTTCTCATTGCAGTGGCTGCTTTTGTTGCAAAGCATTTAGGCTTCAGTAGTTGCAGCCAGGAGCTCAATAGTTGTGACTCCAGGGCTCTAGAGCACAGGCTTAATAGTTGTGGCACACGTGCTTAGTCACTCTACGGCTTGTGGAATCTTCCTAGACCAGGGATCAAACCCATGTCTTCTGCATTGGCAGGCAGATTCTTTACCATTGAGCCACAGGGAAACCCCTGTTACTTCTGTTCTTAAAGAATGAAAATAATAGATAAATATACATTAACCATATAGAAATTGATTTTTTTTTTTGCAAGCTTACCAGGGACTGTATATCTAAAATAACTAATCACCCATGTGCTTTCCTTTCATTCTCTCACTGTATCAGCTACATGTGTTGGATGATCTATGAAAGTGATATTAACAAAGCAGATGAGTTGAACGTTTCTCTGTACTTTCAGGAGAAGATTAGTTAAGCACCCACATCTGGGCCTGATCTTCTAACCCTTTAAAGTGATTCTACCAACCTTAGGGTCAGATACTGAACATAGTGTACATGATACTTTGTAGAAAACATGCATTCCCGAGAATTTGGCTTCAGGTGGACAATTAAATATCCTAGTTTGTCTGGTCAGTCTTAATTTATTCCCTTTGTTTAATGGCTCTTTCTTTCATTCTCAAAAGTGTCTTGGTCTGCATAATATGTTTTACTGTCACTTTGGTTATATGAGCAGCTACATATTTCCTTTGCCTTTAGTTGTAGGATATTGCTTTTCCTTAGAGACAGTATACTCCATGACATGTTAAAAATCATATCATATGTCAGAGGTCAGAAACTACTTCTTGTTCACTTTGTGGTGGTTGTTTACACCCATAAAGCTTCACATCTGGTTGGTGCTCAATAAAGTGAACTGGATTGAAAGGTATAGTAACAAAACTGAAAATAAATTTGAAGAAAAAATACATTCTTGTTGAAGCATTAAGAATAGTAGCAATAATGGGTCAAAGGGTAATTGGAATCTATGGAAACATGACAAAGGTTGTCTGATAAGATTCTATGTTCAGATAGGTTTATAGCCTATTGTTTGAACTTTCCCTTGGTTCTGAAATTAAATCTCAATTCCAAATAAAAGCTCCTTTATAAAACCCTTTATCTCCTCAAAATGGCCAGATAAGCCTCTAAGTTCAGTTTAGTCACTCAGTTGTGTCTGACTCTTTGTGACTCCATGGACTACAGTAAGACAGTCTTCCCAGTACGTCATGGTCTCCTGCAACTTGCTCAAACTCATGTTCATCAAGTCGGTGATGCCATCCAACCATCTCATCCACTGTTGTCCCCTTCTCCTCCCACCATCAATCTTTCCTAGCATTAGGGTCTTTTCCAATGAGACAGTTCTTAGCATCAGGTGGCCAAAGCATTGGAGCTTCAGCTTCAGCATCACTCCTTCCAACAAATATTCAGGACTGATTTCCTTTAGGATTGACTGGTTTGATTTTGCATTCCAAGGGACTGTCAAGAGTCTTCTCCAACACCACAATTCAAAAGCATCAATTCTTTGGTGCTCAGCTTTCTTTATAGTCTAATTCTCACATCCATACATGACTACTGGAAAAACTATAGCTTTAACTAGAGGGACCTTTGACAGTAATGTCTCTGTTTTTCAATATGCTGTCTAGGTTTGTCATAGCTTTTCTTCACATACTGTTGAAGCCTAGCTTGGAGAATTTTCAGCATTAATTTGATAGCGTGTGAGATGACTACAATTGGTAGTCTGAACGTTCTGGTGTGGTAGTCTGGTGTGGTAGTTTGAACATTCTTCGGTATTGCCTTTCTTTGGGATTGGAATGAAAACTGACATTTTCCAGTCTTGTGGCTGCTGCTGGGTTTTCCAAATTTGTTGGCATATTGAGTGCAGCACTTTCACAGCATCATCTTTTAGGATTTGAAATAGCTCAACTGGAATTCCATCTACTCCATTAGCTTTGTTTGTAGTGATGCTTCCTTGGGCCCACTTGACTTTGCATTCCAGGATTTCTGGCTCTAGATGAGTGATTACACCATTGTGTTTATCTGGATCATTATGATATTTTTTGTACGGTTCTTCTGTGTATTTTGCCACCATCTTTCTGCTTTTTTTAGGTCCATACCATTTCTGTCCTTTATTATGCCCATCTTTGCATGAAATGTTCTTGCAAACATTTCATTTTTGCATGAAATATTCTTGGTATTTCTAATTTTCTTTACCATTCTATTTTTTTCCTATATGTCTTTGCACTGGTCATTTAGGAAGACTTTCTTATCTCATCTATAAACATCTAATCTCACTTTATTTGCTATAATATCTACTAATCATCACAATGTATGTTGTTAATGTTTTTTTATTTACTTTGTAAGTATTCTTGATAGTGTCTTACTGTTTACTGAAGTAGCAAGAAATAATGTGATTTGGGGATTTATACATATTTGTAACTTCATGTAGAAAGCAGAATGCCTTTCCTCTTAAATTTTCCAGAGTTATATTTAAGTGAATCCTAGGACAGAAAGAAATTTATGTACTAAGGCTTTCTTGATGATACCACAACAATGACTAATTCATTTGTATATGAAAAAAAGCATAAATATATTCCAGTACTTGTGTTTAACTAGTAAATACAAAGAAAAAAAGGACATAAGACTAAAAACATAGTCAGTCTTCATTCACTTGTTCCAAATTAATTCGCTTTCCATTTCAGAAGAATTGATGCTTTCAAGTGGTAGTCTTGAGAACTCATAAGAGTCCCTTGGACTGCAGGGAGATCAAACCAGCCAATTCTAAAGGATATCAGTCCTGAATATTCATTGGAAGGACTGATTTTGAATTTGAAGTGCTAATAATTTGGCCACCTGATATGAAGAGTCAACTCACTGGAAAAGACCCTTATAATGGGAAAAATTGAAGGCAAAAGGAGAAAAGGGTTAGTAGAGAATGAGATGGTTAGATAGAATCATTGATTTAATGGAAATGAATTTAAGCAAACTTTGGGAGATAGTGAAGGACTAGTGAGCCTGAGATGCTGCTGTCCTTGGGGTCACAAAAAGTCAGAGATACTTAGCAACTGAACAACAACAGCATTTCAGAATCTCTCTGTAGATAAGTAGGCTATTACAATAAGGTACTAATTGGTGTGGGTATGAGCTACAGGGTCTTCTTTCTTCTAAGGAAAGACAGGAAGCTTTCACAGACCTCTATGGGTCAACATGGTTGCTATGCATTGCTTAGTTTAACTATGCAGTGGTGCTATGACCTCTGAAATAATTTTGATGTGGAGTAGAGATGTGTCCATTAGTTAAACACATTTCCTCAGCTCTATTTTTTGTATTTTTATAAATGAAATAACTGCAAGTTTGGATATCCCAAAGGATAGATGTCAAGACAATTAAAATTTCACATTTATTGTGGGAGACATTTCTGAGTACAATGAAGGACCAGGGACAGTCAAAGCAGAGCCTTTTGATCACAGGGCATCTAACCCTAAAATTGGAGAGAGGAAACGAAGGAGGACTGTGTATGGAGGCAAAGTCTCAGTCAGGCTGATGGGAGTGCCCAGAACAAAGTTTTCCATCAGAGAATTGTTCTTTGCAGGGATTGCCCACCTTGAGCTTCCCTACTGTGCATAGTCATTGGTTGGGTGTAGTCAGGGGTGTGTGTATGCTCAGTTGTGTCT
This sequence comes from Aepyceros melampus, assembly GCA_006408695.1. NCBI lineage: Eukaryota > Metazoa > Chordata > Mammalia > Artiodactyla > Bovidae > Aepyceros > Aepyceros melampus. The sequence goes on from SJXQ01006019.1 coordinate 421,865, forward strand.
GACTCTTTGCCAACCCATGGACAACTCTAGCCCACCAGTTTCCTCTGTCTATGGAATACTCCAGACAAAAATACTGGGTCAGGTTGCCCCTTCCTACTCCAGGAGATCTTCCCAACTCAGGGACTGAATTTGAGTCTCTTGTATCTCTTGCATTTTAAGGAGGATTTTTTTTCACCACTTCACCACTTGGGAAGCCCACAGCCACAGGTAGGGTGCCTTTATTGAAAATGCTCTGTTATATCTTGAAAGTGTGGCAGCTGCAGACTGTCAGGTAGCAAGTTTCTTCACAGATTCTTTATTTTTAAAGAAAAAATATTTATTTTTAATTGGAGGATAATTGCTTTACAATATTGTGTTGGTTTCTGCCATACATAGACATGAATCATCCACAGGTACACATATGCTGCCTCCCTCTTGAACATCCCTCCCTCATCCCTCCCTGTCCCACCTCTTATGTTTGCACAGAACACTGGTTTGAGCTCCCTGCATTATACAAATGCCCACTGGCTATTTTACAAAAGGAGTACATCGAGGCTGTATATTGTCACCTGTTTATTTAACTTATATGCAGAGTACATCATGAGAAATGCTGGGCTGGAAGAAGCACAAGCTGGAATCAAGATTGCCGGGAGAAATATCAATAACCTCAGATATGCAGATGACACAGCCCTTATGGGAGAAAGTGAAGAGGAACTAAAAAGCCTCTTGATGAAAGTAAAAGTGGAAAGTGAAAAAGTTGGCTTAAAGCTCAACATTCAGAAAACAAAGATCATGGCATCTGGTCCCATCACTTCATGGCAAATAAATGGGGAAATAGTGGAAACTGTCAGACTTTATTTTTGAGGGGCTCGAAAATCACTGCAGATTGTGACTGCAGCCATGAAATTAAAAAGTGCTCACTCCTTGGAAGAAAAGTTATGACCAACCTAGTTAGGATTTTGAAAAGCAGAGACATTACTCTGGCAACAAAGGTCCGTCTAGTCAAGGCTATGGTTTTTCCAGTGGTCATGTATGGATGTGAGAGTTGGACTGTGAAGAAAGCTGAGCACCGAAGAATTGATGCTTTTGAACTGTGGTGTTGGAGAAGACTCTTGAGAGCCCCTTGGATTACAAGGCGATCCAACCAGTCCATTCTGAAGGAGATCAGCCTTGGGATTTCTTTGGAAGGGATGATGCTAAAGCTGAAACTCCAGTACTTTGGCCACCTCATGTGAAGAGTTGACTCATTGGAAAAGACTCTGTTGCTGGGAGGGATTGAGGGCTGGAGGAGAAGGAGATGACACAGGATGAGATGGCTGGATGGCATCACTGACTCAATGGATGTGAATCTGAGTGAACTCGGGGAGTTGGTGATGGACAGGGAGGCCTGGTGTGCTGCGATTCATGGAGTCGCAAAGAGCGGATATGACTGAGCGACTGAACTGAACTGAATATATATGTTACCACACCACTCTCTCAATTCATCCCACATTCTCTTTACCACTGTGTCTACAAGTCTGTTCTCTATGATTCTCATCTGATGAAAGTTCTCAGTGATCCACTGTTATGGCTGTCATAGGTAAGTTTCAAAGCTTGTAATTTCAACTTTTGCTATTGGTTAAAATTCCAAGGAAATCCTGATTTGGAAATCCTTACCTCCCTATGTATCCACATTCTCTTTTAGAAACAGAAGTAAAAAAACTGAAAGAAAAACAAAAACTGTCTTCAGATTTTAAAATATCCTTATGTTATGAAAATTTGAGAAATATTCTTTGTGTATTGTGACTGGTCCCAGTACTATACCTTCTCCACTATGAACTTGAAAACTCTTAGGCTACAACTAATGCATCACTACTTAGTTAATACCAATTGTTTAATCAAATGCTATTAAACTGTTATCCTAGTCTTGCATCCTCTGTATCCTTCCGATATTGCCCCATAGCCTCTGAGAAATTCTTCCTGGGACAAAATTGAACTTTGACTAATATTCCTTGAGCTGTTTTCATAAAATCCTTAGTCTTCTTCCTCTGTCAAATGTTCATGTTGGAATTGTATTCAACATCCCAAAATTTGAACAAAGACTCTGACTTTCACTGATTTTTTTCTCCACCCATAACCCACTATTGTACTAACTCCATGTCTTTGCCCATTCCTTCTTGTGTCCAGTTTCAAAATATACCTTACATCCCTGGTTGTATTGTTAGTGGATAGAAGGTGCTTTCTTGAAGATGTCCTGGGATTTTATTAAGTCCCCACAGTGTGAAAGTTATATTTCCAGATTATGGAGTTCCCCTAAATTGTATAGTTCATCAACTAGGACCTGGCTATGATTTGACACAATAACACACACTAAGGAGTGTTTTGTGACAACTCACTCCTCAAGCTGACTTAAAGCCAGTGGAACTTAGAACTAACTGTTGGTTTCATAGCTAAGTGATTAATGGAGAAAATGGTTTGTGAGTTTCTTCTAGGGGTACTTTAAATAGCTACAAACTTGTTGTTGTTGTTATTTAGTCATCAGTTGTGTCTGACTCTTTGCAACCCCATGGACTGTCCATAGACTTCTCCAGGCAAGAATACTGAAGTAGGTTGCTATTTTCTTCTTTAGGGTACATTCCTGACCCAGGAATATTCCTGAGATAAAACCCATGTCTCATGCATTACAATCAGATGCTTTATCATCTAAGCCACTAAGGAAGCCCGTATAAGCTTGTGGTTTCTATAAATTTAGTTTTGTGTGAGAAAAATCAAGTACAAACATAATTTTTGGAGATGAGAAAATAATTCAAATAATGTTCTGTTATGCAACATCTGTATGTTCTGCTGTCTGATATTCTTTAAAGAAGAATGTCTAAAACTCATAGTATTTTGTTATACTCATTTGTCATATGCATGCATATGAGGAGGAAAATTAGACTTATTATTTTAGGTTGTTTTAACCACTGACTCAGAACAGCTTGGAGGTAGGACCTCTGAGATTTTACATTAGCTTCATTAATAATGTTCTGGGCTTTCATATTTTATCATAGAACAGAGTTTGGATCTATTACAGAATTTCATTTACCAAATGGAACACAAAGTACTGGGGGCAGGATTCCAGAAATTGGGAAGGATCTGGCAAGATCAATTCAGGGATGCAGGTGTTGCTGGGGTATTAGACAGGTTGTTGGATGAGGAATTTAGAAAGCAAACCAAAATGAAATAGAAACCCAGTTACATGAGCTAGAAGCAGATGGAGAGAGATTCAGGTTCAACAATTGGTTTAGGAAATGCCAATGGAGGAGTCTTGAATTTTAACAAGAATATTATTTTGGGGATGTTGTGAATGGCATAGAGGAGACTATATTAAAAAAAAAAACTGAAAAGGGGGAAAAATGGTGAAGAAAGCCACAATGACCTCATCCTTATAGGTTATATAGCTAACTTATACAGACAGCTTGGGTGTTAGGACCTTTGCTAAGAACTTTTCATCTGTCACCTTGTTGATTTGTCTAATCTACCTGGGTAGGTATGTGTGCCCTACATCCCTCACTACTCCAGCAAGTACCTCCCCAGTCTGTGGACAACACAAAGAGAATAACCTTCCTCATAGATGGGAACTCATTCCTCCAATAAGTTTATAGGAGTCACCATGCTCCCCTGCTCGAGCCTCCTAACAAGCTTTCAAAGTCCATTTCTAAGAGAATAAAACATAGTTCATTTTTAAAATACACACTAAAAATTTTAAACAACTGTACATACATTAATTTTGTCATATTGCTTATTTAAATTCTATGCAGAGTACATCATGTGAAATGACAGGCTGATAAATGAAAAGCTGAAATGAAGATTGCTGGGAGAAATATCAATCTTAGATATGCATTTAGTATCGTGTGAAATATTTGAGATCTCTCAAGAAAATTAGAGATATAAAGGGACTATTTCATGAAAACATGGGCAAGATAAAGGACAGAAATTGTATGCACATAACAGAAGCAGAGAATACTAAGGAGAAGTGCTCAAGAATGCACAAAAGAACTGTACAAAAAAGTCTTAATGACTCGAATAACTGTAATGGTGTGATCACTCACCTAGAGCCACACATCCTGGAGTGTGAAGTCAAGTGGGCTTTAGGAAGCATTGCTGCAAACAGAGCTAGTGGAGGTAATGTAACTGCAGCTGAGCTATTTCAAATCCTAAAAGATGATGCTGTGAAAGTGCTGCACTCGTTATGCTAACAATTTTGGAAAACTCAGCAATGGCCACAGGAATGGAAAATTATTTATTACAACTCCAGGAGAAGAAAAAGAAAGTGAAAGTCACTCAGTTGTGTCTGACTCTTTGCGACCCTGTGGACTATATAGTCCATGGAATTCTCTAGGTCAGAATACTGGAGCGGGTAGCCTTTCCCTTCTCCAAGGGATCATCCCAAACCAGGGATCAAACCCAGATCTCCTGCACTGCAGGCACATCCTTTACCAGCTGAGCCACAAAGGAAGCCCAAGCAAGCAGGATGCCAAAGAATATTCAAACAACTGCACGATTACACTCATTTCACATGCTAGCAATGTAATGCTCCAAACCTTCAAGATAGGCTTCAACAGTATGTGAGAACTTGCAGATATACAAGTGAAATTTAGACAAGGCAGAAGAATCAGAGATCAAATTGCTAACATCTAATCGATCAGAGAAAAAGCAAGAGAATTCCAGAAAAAACATCTGCTTCTGCTTCACTGACTATGCCAAAGTCTTTGACTGTGTGGATCACAACAAACTGTGGAAAATTCTCAAAGGGATGGGAATACCAGACCATCTTACCTCTCTCTTGAGAAACCTGTATGCAGGTCAACAACTAACAGTTAGAACTGGACAAGAAACAATGAACTGGTTAAACATTGGGAGAGGGGTACATCAAGACTGTATATTATCACCCTATAAGTTAAATCAGAGTACAGCATGCAAAATGTCAGGCTGGATAAAACACAAGCTGGAATCAAGACTGCCATGAGAAATATCAATAACCTCAGATATGCAGATGACACCACCCTAAAGGCAGAAAGTTAAGAGGAACTGAAGAGCCTCTTGATGAAGGTCAAAGAGGAGGGTGAAAAAGCTGGCTTAAAACTCAACATTCAAAAAAACAAAGATCATGGCATCTGATCTCATGACTTCATGGCAGACAGATGGGGAAAGAATGGAAACAGTGACAGATTTTATTTTGTTGGGCTCCAAAATAACTGGATTTAAAGTGATGGACTGCAGCCATGAAATTGAAAGACACTTGCTTCTTGGAAGAGAAGCTATGACAAACCTAGACAGCATATTAAAAACCAGAGACATCACTTTACTGACAAAGATCCATATAGTCCAAGCTATTGTTTTCCCAGTTTTCAAGTACGGATGTGAGAATTTTACCATAAAGAAGACTGAAGACCAAAGAATTGATGCCTTTGAACTATGGTGCTGGAGAAGTCTTTTGAGAGTCCTTTGGACTGCGTGAAGATCAAACCAGACAATCCTAAAGGAAATCTACACTGAGTATTCATTGGAAGGAATGACAAAAGGGAGAGAAAGGATGAGATCATTGGATGGCATTGCTGACTTATGGACATGAGTTTGAGCAAACTCCAGGAGACAGTGAAGGACATGGAAACCTGGTGTGCTGAAGTCCTTGGGATCACAAAGAATATGACAGGACTTAAGAGACTGAACAACAAAACCAGCAGCAACATATATTAATGAGTTATGCTCCAGTGTGGATGGTTCAAAACCCAGACTCTAGTCCTAGAATATCTGGGTTTAAATCCTAGTTTTTACTTTCTAACCATAAGTCTTTACCTAGTTAACTACCTTTCACTGAGTTCTTATGTGTGTAAAGTATCTAAAGTATGTGTAAAATATCTTATATGTGTAAATTATCTAAAATAGTATATACTGAGTTCTTAATAAGTAATAGATATTATTTTATAGGTTTGGTATTCAAGGCACAGCATTTAACTTAACCAAATTAATAAGTTGGATATTTTCCTTACTCCCTACTTACTCTATGTCATTTTGACCTATGTAATATTTCTTTTCAATGTGCTACACAAGTCACAGGAATATTCAAAGACTGTTGGTTAGCATTTCAAGAGCTCTGTGCTAACTATATTCAGAGTTTAGAGTTGGACATGTGAAATATAAAGAGAGGCTAAATTAAGGGAGATGGAGATGGCACAGAGGAGCTGAAAAAGTGTTAAGTAGTGCCTGGCTGACTCCATTTCACTTACATTGATACTGCCAGAGCAGCCCAGTCCACCGCCTGCCTCAGATCAGTACCCTCTACTTGAGTGCTATTTATTTTGTGAGAGTTGTATCTTAAACATGTGTTGATGGCCATTAATAACTCTAGTTATAATGATCCACCTTTTCTATAATTAGCCATTAATTTTCTTAAGTGGTTAGGCAAAGCAGTCAAATACTTAGGGAAAAAAATTGAGTTTAAATCCTTTCAGCACTCAGGCAAATAGCATAATTAGAAGAAGAGAAAAGAAACAGTAGAAAGTCAGTGAGTTGTGGTGATCTCCACTGGTGTAAATGAACAAGCCACCATGTGGCTCCAGATAGCTCTCCCGTTTGGAAATGAGGAGTGAGATTCTGATATTCAGAAGTATCCAGAAATCTTTACTTTTACATGAAATTCTCTGATTTTATTTAATATTTGACAAAATTAAAAATGTTTCATAAGTCAATCAAAACTTATAAAATGGTTTTTGCTTCTCACTACAAGTCTGGGGACCTGGTAGAGAATCTCAAAGCATAACATCTATAATTGGTAAGTTTTCTTCCTCAGTCCCAATTGATTCCCTGAAAGAGAGCTCTAATTTGACTTGTTAATTGATAACCTAGTTGACTCTTTAAACAAATACATATTCAGTTCAGTTCAGTCGCTCAGTCGTGTCAGACTCTTTGGGACCCCATGAATTGCAGCACGCCAGGCCTCCCTGTCCATCACCAACTCCTGAAGTTCCCTCAGACTCACGTCCATCAAGTCAGTGATGCCATCCAGCCATCTCATCATCTGTCATCCCCTTCTCCTCCTGTCTCCAATCCCTCCCAGCATCAGAATCTTTTCCAAGGAGTCAACTCTTCGCATGAGGTGGCCAAAGTACTGGATTTTCAACTTTAGCATCATTCCTTCCAAAGAAATCCCAGGGTTGATCTCCTTCAGAATGGACTGGTTGGATCTCCTTGCAGTCCAAGGGACTCTCACGAGTCTTCTCCAACACCACAGTTCAAAAGCATCAATTCTTCAGCACTCAGCCTTCTTCACAGTCCAACTCTCACATCCATACATGACCACAGGAAAAACCATAGCCTTGACTAGATGGACCTTAGTTGGCAAAGTAATGTCTCTACTTTTCAATATGCTACCTAGGTTGGTCATAACTTTCCTTCCAAGGAGTAAGCGTCTTTTAATTTCATGGTTGCAGTCACCATCTGCAGTGATTTTGGGGCCCCAGAAAATAAAGTTTGAAATTGTTTCCACTGTTTCACCATCTATTTCCCATGAAGTGATGGGACAGGATGCCATGATCTTCATTTTCTGAATGTTGAGGTTTAAGCCAACTTTTTCACTCTCCTCTTTTACTTTCATCAAGAGGCTTTTAGTTCCTCTTCACTTTCTGCCATAAGGGTGGTGTCATCTGAATATCTGAGGTTATTGATATTTCTCCCAGCAATCTTGATTCCAGCTTGTGTTTCTTCCAGTCCAGCGTTTCTTATGATGTACCCTGCATATAAGTTAAATAAGCAGGGTGACAATATATAGCCTTGACCTACTCCTTTTCCTATTTGGAACCAGTCTATTGTTCCATGTCCAGTTCTAACTGTTGCTTCCTTATCTGCACACAGATTTCTCAAGAGGCAGGTGAGGTGGTCTGGTATTCCCATCTCTTTCAGAATTTTCCACAGTTTATCATGATCCACACAGTCACAGGTTTTGGCATAGTCACTAAAGCAGAAATATATGTTTTTCTGGAACTCTCTTGCTTTTTCCATGATCCAGCGGATGTTGGCAATTTGATCTCTGGTTCCTCTGCCTTTTCTAAAACCAGCTTAAACATCAGGGAGTTCACGGTTCACGTATTGCTGAGGCCTGGCTTGGAAAATTTTGAGCATTACTCTACTAGCGTGTGAGATGAGTGCAATTGTGCGGTAGTTTAAGTACCTAATTATGTATCAGTTATTCTTCAGGGTGTCACTGATACAGCAGAGAACAGAACAAAGTCTCTGCTTATGGAGCCACCGTTCTATTTTTGTATGCCATATTCTCTCTCTATGTATGTATGTATGTATGTATGTATATATGTATATATATATATATACACACATATGTGTGTGTGTAGAATACATTCTACATATATTTTGTCTTTTACTATTAGAGGAAGACAGAGGAAAACAAGCATATAAGTAACAGTTTTTTTGTTTTTTTTTTTTTCTTGGAGAAAAATGAAACAGAATAAGGAGATAGGAAATACCAGAGAGGATATGGATGGGGGCATTCTTATACTGGATAAAGAAGGTATCAGGGATAAAATGAAATTTGAATGGAAACCAGGAGAAAATAAGGAAGCCATCAGTGGGAATTCTAGAGGAAGAGAACCCTAAACAAAGGGAAAATTGCACAGGTGATTTCTTATTCAAGGGGCAGTAAGACCAGTTGGTTGGGTTCACAGTGTCCCAAGACATAGGCTGTTAGGAATGGCTTGTGGTTTAGTAGTGCCTTGCTTGTTCTTTGGCTCATATTGGAAATTAGAAAAGATTTTGGATGATAAATATTGATGCCACAGTGTCAAAACTCCACACTGTGATCGTCATCAATATTTTTATCAAGTTTATATGAGATTTACATTAATTTTTTTAAAAAGATAGTACACTAGCAGACAGATGGTTTATGGGTAACTTTCCTCAATTGAATCCTCTGAGTATAAGACATGATGGCATTCAGTTCAGTTCAATTCAGTCGCTCAGTCGTGTCCAACTCTTTGCGACCCCATGAATTGCAGCACGCCAGGCCTCCCTGTCCATCACCAACTCCTGGAGTTCACTCAGACTCATGCCCATCGAGTCCGTGATGCCATCCAGCCATCTCATCCTCGGTCGTCCCCTTCTCCTCCTGCCCCCAATCCCTCCCAGCATGAGTCTTTTCCAATGAGTCAACTATTCGCATGAAGTGGTGAAAGTACTGGAGCTTCAGTTTTAGCATCATTCCTTCCAAAGAAATCCCAGGGTTGATCTCCTTCAGAATGGACTGGTTGGATCTCCTTGCAGTCCAAGGGACTCTCAAGAGTCTTCTCCAACACCACAGTTCANAGGTGCCCAAAGTACTGGAGCTTCAGTTTTAGCATCATTCCTTCCAAAGAAATCCCAGGGTTGATCTCCTTCAGAATGGACTGGTTGGATCTCCTTGCAGTCCAAGGGACTCTCAAGAGTCTTCTCCAACACCACAGTTCAAAAGCATCAATTCTTCTGCGCTCAGCCTTCTTCACAGTCCAACTCTCACATCCATACATGACCACTGGAAAAACCATAGCCTTGACTAGATGGACCTTAGTTGGCAAAGTAATGTCTCTACTTTTCAATATGCTATCTAGGTTGGTCATAACTTTTCTTCCAAGGAGTAAGCATCTTTTAATTTCGTGGCTGCAGTCACCATCTGCAGTGATTTTGGAGCCCCCAAAATAAAGTCTGACACTGTTTCTACTGTTTCCCCATCTATTTCCCATGAAGTGATGGGGCCAGATGCCATGATCTTTGTTTTCTGAATGTTGAGCTTTAAGCCAATTTTTTCACTCTCCTCTTTTACTTTCATCAAGAGGCTTTTGAGTTTCTCTTCACTTTCTGCCATAAGGGTGGTGTCATCTGCATATCTGAGGTTATTGATATTTCTCCCAGCAATCTTGATTCCAGCTTGTGTTTCTTCCAGTCCAGCATTTCTCATGATATACTCTGCATATAAGTTAAATAAACAGGGTGACAGTATACAGCCTGGACACACTCCTTTTCCTATTTGGAACCAGTCTGTTGTTCCATGCCCAGTTCTAACTGTTGCTTCCTGACCTGCATACAGATTTCTCAAGAGGCATTACACCACCCATAAGTTGTATTTTAATAATATTGTGTTTTCATGCTTTGAGCCATTAACATAATAATATAATAATGATGATGATAACCATTTTATCTAAGAAAGAATATCCAGTTGCTCTATTTCCTGCAAGCAAGATCTTCTGCAGTGGTTCATCAAGCCTCTCAAAAGCAATCTTTCCTCCATGAACCTTGCACCATAAGTCTTGAGGCAAAGCACCTGGCTGAGCCAGTCCACCCTTTGTCTGTGGCTGTTGTTCTCATGTTCATCTAAGCACTGATCTTGTTACCCTTAGTATTGTTCTCAGTCAAGATGAAATAACCTTTTTTTCCCCTAAGAAGAGCCTATTCTTTTTGTTATATGTGACTTTTACATAACCGAGAAGCACTAGTTTTTTATTCATGGATAACCAACTCTGAATTTCAAGACATTCAGAGTAGAATCTGATTATTCAAATTTTAGACATACTAGAGCTTAAAATGTTAAAACTGTAAGTCCCAAGATAGAAAGTAGACTTCAAGTATGTATAGTTAAATCCTACACTTGATGTTTATAAAGAAAATAGTTTATATTTTAAACTGTGTGTTTATGAAAATGTATGATGTCTCTCTGCCTTTAATGATGTATCAACTGAAAATACAATTATATAAAAGCTCAGTGTGTTGTATGGGGCAGACAGTTATAGACAGCTGGAAATGATGCTTGCCTGAAGGGTTAAAAAACCCCAAAGGAATCAAATGTTCTTCCATAAACCCTTCAGAAAAACATTTTGTAGGATAGGAAAATCCAACCCTAGGGATAGGCAAAAGAAGAATCATATATGATGTTGGGCAGGGGTAATAATTTGATGAATCAGAGAGAAATGACGTATTTTAGGTAATCCTTTCAGTGCTTTCACTTAGTAAAGTCTTAACAAAATTATTATTATCTTTTGCTTCTATTATTATTTGACCCAAATTCTTTATTGTATATTAGGCTGAAATGGGATGGGTCATCATATATCATAACATCATATATCATAGATATAAGTGATTTGGAAAGTAAGGGGACTTCTGCTATAATCAGCAATAAGGGCTCTTTGATATTTGAAGAGAACATTATAGGCAAAACTGAGGTCATAATTTAAAAATCTTTTCAGTCAGTCAGTCTCTGATGTAAGAAACAGATAGAATTTGAGGAAAAATTGCTTTTATAGAGTGGATGATACTTCAGTCAAGTGGAGGAAACTGGTACCATGAAAATTATTGATATATTCTTCCATTAGTCCAACAGTTACTCAGTATTACTTAACTTATTAATTTATTAATAAATGTATTAATTTATTATCCAAATTTCTGAGGATGTCTATGGAATACATATTCCTGCAGTTTTGAAAGAAGGAGGCAAAACTATTCAATGGGAAAGCAGATTCAGCTTTGACTAGAAGGCAGGTAGAGTGTGTAGAGTACACACTCTGTAAAGGTATGGAAGAAAATCTTCACTGAACTCACTGGAAATCTTAAGTCCTGGGAAAGAGAAAGGAGTTAACGGAGAGGGATGACATGTAGACAATTCTACAAATATTAAAATGCTAAAACTGTTGTATAGAAAGATGAAGATATTTGGCAATGATAACACACCTGGTAATGGCAATGTTGGAAGATATAAACCCATGTATAGGTTAGTGATTTTCTTCAGGAAGAGATTTTTGTCCCTAGGGGTGATTTGGAACAATTGATTATCACACCTTTGGGATGTGCAACTAGCTTCTAGTGGATAGAAGGAAGAAATGCTGATAAACATAATAATAAACAGAATGGTCTTCCACAATGAACAATTATCTAGTTCTAATTATCAATAGTCCCAAGGTGGAGAAACATTTTTGAAGATGGGGACAGAATCAGAGGAAACAGAAAGAGTAGGGAGAATGGAAAGCTGGTGTGGACCACACAGGGACAATAGGTTCTTTACTCACTCATTTCTGATATAAAACCAATCCTCCCTTACATACATTTCATTCTGGGGCAGCATTTCCATGGAAAATGACCTTGTGAATAATGTTTTAAATCTAGTTTCCTAGTGCCATCCATGAAACCAAAAGCAAGTTATTTCTCTTCATATTGAATGTGTCCTTTCATTTAGAACTTTCTAGAATTCGGTTCAGTTCAGTTCAGTCGCTCAGTTGTGTCTGACTCTTTGCAACCCCATGGACTGCAGCATGCCAGGCCTCCCTGTCCATCACCAACTGCCAGAGTTTTCTCAAACTCATGTCCATTGAGTCAGTGATGCCATTCAACCATCTCATTCTGTCGTCCCCTTCTCCTTCCACCTTTAACCTTTCCCAGCATCAGTGTTTATTCCAATGAGCCAGTTCTTTGCATCAGGTGGCCATAATATTGGAGTTTCAGCTTCAGCATCAGTCCTTCCAATGAATATCAGGGCTGATTTTCTTTAGGATGTACTGGTTGGATCCCCTTGCAGTCCAAGGGACTCTTAAGAGTCTTCTCTAACATCACAGTTCAAAAGCATCAATTCTTCACTGCTCAGCTTTCTTTATAGTCCAACTGTCACATCCATACATGACTACTGGAAGAACCATAGCTTTGACTAGATGGACCTTTGTTTGCAAAGTAATGTCTCTGCTTTTTAATATACTGTCTAGGTTGGTCATAACTTTTCTTCCAAGGAGTAAGTGGCTTTTAATTTCATGGCTGCTGTCACCATCTGCAGTGATTTTGGAGTCCCCCAAAATAAAGACAGCAACTGTTTCCACTGTTTCCCCATCTACTTGCCATGAAGTGATGGGACCAGATGCCATGATCTTCATTTTCTGAATGTTGAATTTTTTTTAATTAATTTTTATTTTTTTAGTTTGTTTTGCTTTACAATACTGTATTCATTTTGCTATACATTGACATGAATCAGCCACGAGTATACATGAACTCCCAATCCCGACCCCCACCTCCCCTCTCCCGCCCCACACCCTCTCTCTGGATTATCCCCGTGCATCAGTCCCAAGCATCCTGCATCCTGCATCAAACCTGGCCTGGCGATTCGTTTCACTTATGATATCACACATGTTACACTGCCACTCTGCCAACCCATCCCACCCTCTCCCTCTCCCACAGAGTCCAAAAGGCCGTTCTATACATCTGTGTCTCTTTGCTGTCTTGAGCCAACTTTTTTCACTTTCCTCTTTCACTTTCATCAAGAGGCCCTTTAATTCCTTTTCACTTTCTGTCATAAGTGTGGTGTCATCTGCAAATATGAGGTTATTGATATTTCTCCTGGCAATCTTGATTCCAGATTGTGCTTCATCCAGCCCAGCGTTTCTCATGATTTAATCTGCATATAAGTTAAATAATCAGGGTGATAATATACAGCCTTGACATAGTCCTTTCCCTGTTTGGAACCAATGTGTTGTTCCATGTCCAGTTCTAACTATTGCTTCCTGATCGCATATCAATTTCTCAAGAGGCAGGTCAGGTGGTCTGGTATTCCCATCTCTTTAATAAATTTCCACAGTTTGTTGTGATTGCCAGAATTGAATAATGTCAAAGTAATCTTCAGTTTTATCTCCCTTTCTCCTAGGAACAGTATCTGGCCCACGGCAGGTGGAAGCTGACCATTGTCCCATGCCAGTGCTATGTCAGGTTGAGGCTAATTTCAAGAAATTGGCATGATGGAGGATGGCGGTATCAGTTCAGAGCCTGTGTAATCCACAAAGCACCAGATCCACCTTGTCTGCACAGAAGGACAACACTTGCGCCAGCTGTTTCCAGCATCAGCATGAATTGAATTGACCTTATCCATTCCCTCGTGGCTCAGAAGGTAAAGCATCTGTCTGCAGTGCAGGAGACCCGGGTTGGATACCTGGTTTGTAAAGATCCTCTGGAGAAGGAAATGGCAGCCCTCTCCAGTATTCTTGTCTGGAAAATCCCATGGATGGTGGAGCCTAGTAGGCCACCGTCCATGGGGTCTCAAAGAGTCAGACACGAATGAGCGACTTCACTCACTTTATCAATTCGATTAGGCACCTCTGGAGGAGGAATCACAGAAGGTTGTTTTATGAAATAACTGTATACTTTTATCAAGAGTGTCAAATAGACATTCATGGTCATGTCTGTCCACACAAAAGTAAACCGATGATGCTTTCAAATTATAGTACTAGAAATCACATGCACTTATAAATCAAAGATATAATTTGCATATAAGATTCAAAATGCCACCATTTTACAAAGTTACTCCACTTTGTGTAGACATATATGTCTTCTAATGAAGTTCTTTTTTTTTTTTTTTTCTTTTTTGAGACTTAAGCCAACATAAAAGGAATCTCTGATAGGGGATATCTACCAATATAACAATTTTGTTATTTTTTATCCTACAGGTCAAAACACTACCAAACCTGAAACTTTGAAAGCTCCAAAAAATACAGCATGGAAGCTGTATAGTGACTATGGATATTTTAAAAAAATAGACAAAACTTTAGTTTTAAGTAATTAGGCAGACATGAGAAATTAACCCCACATTGCAACAGAATTTATTTTTTTCTGAAAGTTGAAGAGTCTGCTTTATACTGGCTGTCTTCTCCCTTCCTTTGGCACCCAGGGTTCTTCCCCACTGCCATGCGGCAGCCTTGGATAGGGAGAACTTTTACTGCTCTAAATTGTATTTACTTCTCTGAATTCCTGAGCCTTGATACTAGGTTCTCTGTGGGAGCTCGATAAATATTCATTGATGGAGATGGTAATGAATACTAGATTTTTTTGGCTCCCTGCTTTCTGACTTTAATCCAGCCATTTCCTTCTCTCTTCCCTGGGGGAACTGGCAATCTGTTTAAAGCATGTTTGCACTTTGGAATCAGGAGGAGAAGCCAGCATAATTATTAGCTCCCTGTGATTCCCAAACTGTCAGTTAATTCTCAGGTCTTGCCATTTTCTCTACTCTACACACTGAGCTAAGGTTACATATAAGTGAATTAGGTATCACCTTGAAAGATTTATTTCAGACATAAAAAGATGGATAGGAAGATTCCTTTATATCTTAAAATACTTTGCTCCTAGACACACCAGTCTATGGTGACTAAGAATTTTTCCTTTTTTTTTTATTACCTGACCATTCTCTGGACTATAAATTGTCCTGTTTTAAAAAGCTAATTAAAAAGCAAATTCAAGAAGCCAATCTGAGAGGCTACATGCTGTATCATTCCAACTATATAGCATTCAGGAAAAGGCAAAAATTGCTAGTGGTTGTGTGTATGTCCATCTGTAGATTGGGAGAGGATGACTAGGGAGAGAATGGTAGATATTGACTGGAGTGAAAATAGTCTGTATAATATCCTAATGATGGATATACCTCATTACAGTTTAGTTCAGTTCAGTTATTCAGTCGTGTCCAACTCTTTGCGACCCCATGGACTACAACATGCCAGGCTACCTGTCCGTCACCAACTCCGGAGCTTACTCAAACTCATGTCCATTAAGTTGGTGATGCCATCTAATATCTCATCCTCTGTTGTCCCCTCTCCTCCTGCCTTCATTCTTTCCCAGCATCACGGTCTTTTCAAATGAGTCAATTTTTCACATCAGATGGCCAAAGTATTGGCGTTTCAGCTTCAGCACCATTTCCTCCAATGAATATTCAAGACTGATTTCCTTTAGGATGAACTGGTTGGATCTCCTTGCAGTCCAAGGGACTCTCCAGAGTCTTTTCCAACACCACAGTTCAAAAGCATCAATTCTTCAGCACTCAGTTTTCTTTATAGTACATCCATACATAACTACTGGAAAAACCATAGCTTTGATTAGATGGACCTTTGTTGGAAAAGTAATAACTCTGCTTTTTAATATGCTGTCTAAGTTGGTCATAACTTTTCTTCCAAGGAACAAGCATCTTTTAATTTCATGGCTGAAGTCAACATCTGCAGTGATTTTGGAGCCCCAGAAAATAAAGTCTGTCACTTTTTCCACTGTTTCCCCATCTATTTCCCATGAAATGATGGGACCGGATGCCATGATCTTAGTTTTTGGAATGTTGAGTTTTAAGCCAAGTTTTTCACTCTCCACTTTCACTTTCATCAAGAGGCTGTTTAGTTCTTCACTTTGCCATAAGGGTGGTATCATTTGCATATCTGAGATTATTGATATTTCTCCCAGCAATCTTGATTCCAGCTTGTGAGTCATCCTGTCCAGCATTGCTTCATCCAGTCCAGCATACCTCATTACATATTTATCCAAATGCATGGAATACATAGCACTAAGAGTGAATCTAGTGTGAACTATGGGCTTTGGGTGATTATGTGTCAATATAGGTTCACCAGTATTAATGATGTCCCACTCTGCTGGGGAATGTTGATCATGCAGGAAGCACCTACTGCCCCATGTACGTGTGTAGGGGCAGGAGATATATGAGAAATCCTTTTAGTTAATTAATGTATTTAGATGTCTTCCTTTCAATTTGCTGTGAACCTAAAGCTTCTTTAAAACCATAAAGTCTTAAGTAAAAGAAAAAAAAAAAAACAGAAGAAAGAAAAAGCTATTTCATGTAACTTTCAATGTGGTGAGGAAACAATATGGAGAAAGGACTTGGCTCTGGTCTTAGCTCTGCCTGTAACTAGCTATGCAACTTCAAAAAAGTCATTTAATCACTTTGGGAATTAGTTTACTTACCTATAGGGTGATGGGGCTAGAAAGTGTATGTCTAGGTTTTCTTTGATCTCAGGCTAATTTTCAAAAACTCAGAAAAATGACTTCTATATCGGTAAAAAGGATGTTAATAATAATAAAGATTTATTTAACTTATTATTACTTAAATGAATTAAATAGGTAAGATGTTTCAACCAACTTAAAGAAGAATTAAAAGGATATATATATATGTATGTATGTATATGTATATATATATGTAAATCAATAAAAAATGAAAATGAAATCAATATAAAAATGAAGGTCAAACTAGCTCTTCCCACCTTAAGTCAGTTGAACTTTTGCTGCAAAAAATTAACATCTGTGTGAAGAAGCTATTTTTCATTGCTATCAGCTATCCATAAATTGGAGACTTGTAAAATAGCTCTGATAAAATCAAAACCAGAAAATGAAATGATATGTTCCAGATAAGGCATGGTCCATCAAAGCACAAAATTTCCCCTATTTTACAAATCAAGCACCAAGTACAATGTATGGTCAAAGTAGGTACTCAAGATTTGTGAACCATTAATATTTCTCCATAAATAGTGATTTCTCCATGGCTTCAGCATCCAGGTCTGTTGCCCAATATTTGGGACACTTGGAAAGCAATTTGTTCTTGGTTCTCAAGCCTGGTATCAACTGAATGATACCAAACAGTTTATATATACATGAACTTTCTGTCAGATTATTTCTCTGATCCTGGAGGGAGCAGTCTTTTTGTCTATTTTTTCTGCTCTCCTCCTTTGAAGCAGAATGTCAAGCTATTGAAGACAACATGGATACTTCAAATGAGAGGACTTATCTTTCTCTGGCATCAGTGATAATCAGACTATGGATCTATTTCTGCTATGACTAATTTTTCTGAGGTACATGCTCAGATACTGCAGGTTAAATTAACATGTCTCTGTCTTAACGCTTACCTTCTCTTTCTTGACAATTCACTTTGATACATTTTCTTCTATGTTTACCATATATTCTAATGAAGTTTCTTTTCTTTTCCTCTCATTCTTCCTTCTTGCTTTATTTCAGTGATTCCAACAGAAAGTTAACACTTGAACACAGATCAGACTCTAGATCTGGGCTGTTCTTTCCATTATTTGTTAAAAAATTATAAGGCAAGCAGATATGACTTTATGATAAAATGTTGCATGAGGTTGGCAAAATCAAGGGTGCACGTGGGGGTTGTTAGTCCTCTTTTGGAAGGCATCTCCATAATTGGATGCTCTTCCTGCTTCTGATGATGATTTTCAAAAAAAATCAAAGATAAAATTGGCCTCTGGGTTGAAAGTGCTAACATTACATTTTATACTAAGATGAGTGATTGTTTTTAATAGTTCTTGCTTGTATGGATAAAAGGTCCTTATCAATATTTGTTTTCTAGGCTATAATTCATGTTAAGATCTTATTTTCTATAGAAATGAAAGTGAGAAATTTTTTTCTTCTAAGTTCATTTTTAATTTAGTTTTCAGACCAGAGTTGGCTGGGATACTCGTTTTTCATCCTATGAGAGAATATTGGCAACACAGTTGTGCTTCAAGAAGAATTTTACTGGACTAGAACCCCAAGTCATTTAACCTGAATGGATAACACATTGGCAAATCCTCATCTCTTGGGTGTATTTGTGTGTTTGGTCACAATATAACTTCAATCATTGGGGTTTCCTTCTGCAATGAAGAGTCTATTGAATTAAAGAATATCTCAAAGAAGGCCAATTTAAGTAAATTTGCACTAATGTAGAAATTAGTTCATTTGGAGTAATGAATTCATTAGAACTTTAAATAACAAAATAGTTTTAAAAACACTGTCTTATTGTGTTTATATTGAGTGTAACTTAGAATTATGATGGTAATATATTTATTATAGTAATAGATTAAAAAATGCCAGTTATCAAAAAGGTATTTTTAAGGTATCAAAAGTGTTTTAAGGCATTTCATCCTCATTAGAAATCTGTGCATTTTCTTTAAAATTGTTTTTATCTTACTAATAGCTTAAGTATATCTGAGTTTTCCATGTCACATCAGGTCTTACTGTAGGGCTGTACACATTATTAAGAGTTAACAACAGAAAACATACAATTTATTGACTAATTAAGATGTGCCAAATATTTTTGTAAAAGTTCTAAATGGGTGCATTGATTTGTCATAACACTGTAGGCAGTAGATACTTGTATTTACCCTGTTTAACAGGTAAATAAACTAGAGCATGGTGAAGTTAAGTAATTAGTCCAGGGTCTAATGGGAAGCAAATATTTAAACCATCCATGAACCCCAGAACACTGGCCCTATACCCACTTCTCTTGACCAATATGCTACTATGCCTTTGAACAAGCAGTGATATATTTATTGTTTGATATGTTCAAAGGTAAAGTTCAAGAGGGGAAACTTTGGTATTTGTGAGATGACTACTGTGTCCAAGGCACCCTGCTGGACGTTTCATGTGAGTCAACTTCACGCCATATGTGTGCCATAGTATTATTCTCTTAACCTTTCAGATGAAAAATGATTCTGAAAAATCTTTATTAAAAACACAGGTGGTCAATCTAGAAAGCTGGGGAGTCAATATTTACTTGTGTCTGTGCATTCCAAAGCCCTGGTTCTTTCTATTCCATTACATTGCCTCTAAATGTTTCTTGATTTATTTGGCATAGGTCAGAAAAAACAAAACAAAACAAAAAAAACTTTTCTTTACCTGAAACTACAAGTATAGAGTTGCTGCGGTTTAGTCGCTAAGTTGTGTCTGACTCTGCAAGCTTGCCAAGCTCCTCTGTCCATGGGGTTTTCCTGGCAAGAATACTAGAGTGGGTTGCCATTTCCTTCTCCAGGGGATATTCCTGACCCAGGGAATGAATCCTGGTCTCCTTATTGGCAGGTGGAGTCTCTACCACTGAGCCACCAGGGAAACCCAGATAGATTACTTATTTGAAAAGAAATGTTTTATTTAATAATCATCGTTGTAAGTAGCCTGGTTGTGATAAATCCACAGCAAACAAAAGAACCCCCCCCCCCCAAAATAGCAGTACGAGTTTGCTATCTGTTATTGAATTAAGTATTACTTGCTTAGTGTTGCTCAGTTGTGTCTGAGTCTTTGTGACCCCATGGGCCATGGATTGCCAGACTCCTCTATTCATGAAATTCTCCAGGCAAGAATAGTGGAGTAGGTTGCCATTCCCTTCTCCAGGGAATCTTCTTTACCCAGGATTAAACTCAGTCTCCTGCATAGAAAGGCAAATTCGTTTCTGTCTGAGCCACCAGGGAAGCCATTATTTGGTTAAAATAATACTAAATAGGGTTTTAGGAAAATTATTTCAAGTTATAAAATTTACTTTCTATGTTTAAGCAAATATTTCACTTTTCTTGTTAAAGAGTGTTGACCTATGGTGAGTTTTCATTGTTATAAGAAAATACTCCCCCACACAATAAAATCATCTGCTGAAAGTTTATGCACATGACCTATATGTCAACAAAAGTGAAAATGTTGTATGAAGAAGAACAGGTGGGCTTGACACTTGCCGAGAAAAAAGTTAATTTTGCCTACTGTATGGGCTTCAAGTTACTAAAAATCACAGTTCAGAAAACAATATAAAATCAAATCAATGACAGAACACTTCTGCATTTATTTGTATCATGCCATACATGAGATTACAGTCATATGTGTATTGTGGTCCAATTGATAGAGCCAGGTTAGCTCTTTGAACTAACTTTATTTTCACACATTTTACTTCAATTAAATATTAGAATGTAAGATATAGAATTTCCTTTATATGGTAAACCTGAATCCATTTTAGTTTGCAAAATGTTACTCCTTTCATGAACTTATATATTTAATAATAACTAGTAATAGATCACGGAGACACACCTCAAAAAAAGACATACCTCAAATGCAACCCACCTGTATTGAGAGACCACTGATTAAAGAATTGATTATGCATACATGAAGCTAATGTCTTGATGTTTCAAGTGGAAGATTCAGTTCAGTTCAGTCACTCAGTCCTGTCCGACTCTGCGTGCCCATGAATCGCAGCAGCCAGGCCTCCCTGTCCATCACCATCTCCTGGAGTTCCCTCAGACTCACGTTCATCGAGTCTGTGATGCCATCCAGCCATCTCATCCTCTGTTGTCCCCTTCTCCTCCTGCCCTCAATCCCTCCCAGCATCAGAGTCCATTTTCATTGGAAAATGAGTCAACTCTTCGCATGAGGTGGCCAAAGTACTGGAGCTTCAACTTTAGCATCAATCCTTCCAAAGAAATCCCAGGGTTGATCTCCTTCAGAATGGATCTCCTTGCAGTCCAAGGGACTCTCAAGAGTCTTCTCCAACACCACAGTTCAAAAGCATCAATTCTTCGGCGCTCAGCCTTCTTCACAGTCCAACTCTCACATCCATACATGACCACTGGAAAAACCATAGCCTTGACTAGACGGACCTTAGTCAGCAAAGTAATGTCTCTGCTTTTGAATATACTATCTAGGTTGGTCATAACTTTTCTTCCAAGGAGTAAGCGTCTTTTAATTTCATGGCTGCAGTCACTATCTGCAGTGATTATGGAGCCCAAACAAATAAAGTCTGACACTGTTTCCACTGTTTCCCCGTCTATTTCCAATGAAGTGATGGGACCAGATGCCATGATCTTCATTTTCTGAATGTTGAGCTTTAAGCCAACTTTTTCACTCTCCTCTTTCACTTTCATCAAGAGGCTTTTGAGTTCCTCTTCACTTTCTGCCATAAGGGTGGTGTCATCTGCATATC
>SJXQ01006019.1:444568-488821 GCA_006408695.1 Aepyceros melampus
GTGAACTCTGGGAGTTGGTGATAGGAAGGGAGGCCTGGCGTGCTGCGATTCATGGGATCGCAAAGAGTCACACACGACTGAGCAACTGAATGAGAGAGAGCAAGTTTAGCAGACAGAACCTTTTCCAGGATCTGAGTGTCAGTAGGTAGCAAAATGATATGAAGAAATGTTGCACTTTTATTTTTAAGAACACAATGGGGCTAAACATTTACTCATGTGTCTCGATCTCTTGTCTAAGGAGCTCAGTGATCATTACAGATAGGATGAAATGCTTCTTCATAACATGTAGGCAGGACTTGGACGTGACTGTCACCATTTTAGAGCCATTAAGGTCCAAAGAGGTTAAGTGACTCACTCAAGGTCACACAGTGAGTCCAGCTTAAATCCCAGGTCCGCTGACTTGGAGATGACCCGTTAAAGCACTGTGCCCTGCCCACCGAATAGCGAAGCCTGAACGAAGCGCTGATTGCTAAGGAAGGAAAATGGCTATCGAGCTACGGAAGCTGACATTTAGCCAGCCCGAAATCATTAATGTGGCCAGGTTTAAGGAGAGCTCTATTAAACTGTCCATCAAACACTTTGCTCTTAAATGGATTTATTGAGAAAGGAAAAGACCTGGGTAGAGAGAATGTATTAGAGGTGGCTTTTTCTTTGTCCACTGGCAGTTTGTAGTCCCCGGCAGGGAGAAGGTTATGTCTCTAGAGGAGAAGTTTTCTAAGAACAAAGGGAGGAATTTCTCAGCACTTTGGAGCCAGAGAAAACCAGCTTGGAATGTTGGTCATTCAACGAAATAGCTGTGTTGCACCGGATACATTTTTTTACTTCCCTGGGCACCAGAAGAACACTGGCAGGGTCCACTGTGATGGTGCAGGTAAAGCATGGAGCTTGGCTCGTACACGCATCCCTGAAGGTGTAACTATCTGATGGTATTGTTTCTATAGTGAAAGGGAAGTCGTCAGTCTTGTCGGACTCTTTGCGACCCTGTAGACTGGAGCCTAACAGGCTCCTCGATCCAAGGGATTTTCCAGGGGACAGTATTGGAGTGGGCTGCCATTTCCTTCTCCATGCAGGGAGAAGGTTATGTCTCTAGAGGAGAAGTTTTCTAAGAACAAAGGGAGGAATTTCTCAGCACTTTGGAGCCAGAGAAAACCAGCTTGGAATGTTGGTCATTCAACGAAATAGCTGTGTTGCACCGGATACATTTTTTTACTTCCCTGGGCACCAGAAGAACACTGGCAGGGTCCACTGTGATGGTGCAGGTAAAGCATGGAGCTTGGCTCGTACACGCATCCCTGAAGGTGTAACTATCTGATGGTATTGTTTCTATAGTGAAAGGGAAGTCGTCAGTCTTGTCGGACTCTTTGCGACCCTGTAGACTGGAGCCTAACAGGCTCCTCGATCCAAGGGATTTTCCAGGGGACAGTATTGGAGTGGGCTGCCATTTCCTTCTCCAGAGGATCTTCCTGACCCAGGGATTGAACCCAGGTCTCCCGCACTGTAGGCAGATGCTTTACTGCCTGAGCCACCAAGGAAGTCCTGTTGTTTCTATAGTGAGTTGACATTAGAAGAAGGAAAGCGATTGGGTCCCTGAAGCTAAAAAGTGGTGGACCCAGCCCAGCCAACTACACCAAGCGTGATCATAGGAGATGGAAAAGTCAAAGACTTGTTAGTTCAAGTTTAGTGTCATTATCAGAGAGACAGAGAGAGAGTCAGTGCACATCTCATCAGACCAGAGGCTCAGGGACCAGAGGAACACCCATTGGTAGAGAGAGGCTTTTAGACTGCTCTTTTCAAGTGACGTTGCAGGTTCTAATCCTCCTTCTTGCCCAGAGTGGTCAGGGATTAAGCTGTGCTGCCCACCATACACGCTCAGTTCAGTTCAGTTGCTCATTCTTGTCTGCATGGACTGCAGCACGCCAGGCCTCCTTGTTCATCGCTAGCTCCCAGAGTTTACTCAAACTCATGTCCACTGAGTCGGTGATGCCATCCAACCGTCCCATCCTCTCTCGTCCCTTTTTCCTCCTGCCTTCAATCTTTCCCACCTACATGCTAGCCCCCTGTAATACATGCTGGCAACACAGAGAAACCAAGTTCCAACCCAAATTGCCATCCTGGTCTTTGTTCTGAACCACTGACCTTAATCCACTCCTCAATACAGACCTTCATTCTGAATCCAGTCCCTTTGGACGCTGATTCTCCCTTCATCAAACGTCATCTGTGCCTCGTGGGTGTACAGGTAAGTGTCATGGCTGAGGTAGGGGCTATGGGCACACAGGGAATTCCTAACCTGGTCTGGGAGCCAGGAGAGGGTTATGAATGGGCAGAGTCATCGAGATGAGAAAGAGCTCCCCAAGATAAAGGGAAGGAGTGATCATCACGGGAAGGGAGAGGAGCATAAGTAAGCATCCGCACACAGGAAATCGGCTGGCTCCTCATGAGATTCAAGGCTACTGGGATATCAGGGGTGGGCTGGACAGAAGCTGGAGAAGGCTTTAGAGAGGATGCCTGGGCTTGAATGATGGAGAGCCTTGTGTGCTGTGCTAAAAAGTTTGGGCGTTTATTTCCCTGAAGGCAATTGTCGTTTGTTTCTTTTTGTGCAGGGAGAGTAGAATATGACCAGATATTTTTCTGAGAAAGGTAACCCTAGGACAGTGTGGGAGAGAGCTGGGGAGGGGATGGGGGTGGTGGTAGACAGAGGTGGGGACCAGTGAGAAGGCTGCCGTATCTATCCATCATTCCTCTGGCCCAGCCTTGTGAATCTGGCCCCTGGCCCTGCACGTCCTGGCTGAGACCTTCACTCAGGGGTCTGGATCTCTGCTCTGAATGTGTTTCACTGGATAGCATCAGGGGGTCATGTCTTCTGTTTGAAGAGGGTTGCATTCATTAATCCATCCATCCAGCCATTCATTCAGTGTGAATTTGACATAGAAGAATAAATAATGCTGAGACTTTGCTTTCAAGAGGAATTTGAAGAGTCAGAATCCACTAGATGTTAGGACATCGAAGGAGGCAGTGGGGCGAAGGGACAGGGTTAGTTTATCTGGACCAAGAAAGGTTTGCTAAAGGACGGAATGCCTATGTGGCTGGTTCTCTGCTGATAAGAAGGTTTCTACCCGTTGAAAAGGATGAGGGCATTCCAGGAAAAGGGAGTTATGTAAATGAGGAACTCAGAGTATGAAACAGCACAGAACGTTGGGGACAAACCAGCTGTAGGACATGGTGGATTATTGGAGACATCAAGACCCCAGTGCCCTCCACTTAGAACTAGACTGTCACTCCATTTCCACCACTTCCCAGCTGTGTGACTTTCTGCAAATTACTTGACCTCCCTGAGTTTTCTTATCTGTGAAATGGGGGAACACGATGCTTAATTTACAATGTGGCAGAAAGGCATAAATGAGATGACGTTTGAAAAACATCTCACATAGGGAGGGCTTGCTCAATAAACGGTAGCTATTATTATAATTACTTTTATTCTGAGTGCCTAGAGGTTCAAAATAGAATCTACATCTGGTACTACAAAGCCGTTTCACCTTAAGTGCCGGTTCTTGTTGATCAGTCCGGGCTGCTTGGAGCAGAGGATGGCGAGACTGCATTTGAGATCAGCAGGAACACGTGCTCTGATCTATTAGTAATGTCTGTTCAGAGCAGGGAATGTCAAGTGTCATTGACCCTAAAACGGACGTTACTAAAGAGCTAGGAGGGGGCTTCCTTCGTTGCTCAGTAGTAAAGAATCTGCCTGCCAATGCAGGAGACATGGGTTTGATACCTGGTCTGGGAAGGTCCCAGGTGCTGCGGAGCAGCTAGGCCCGTGTCCTGAGCCTGTGCTCTGGAGCCTGGGAATCGAAGCTTCTGAGCCTACGCACCCCAATTACTGAAGCCCCGCTCCACAAGGAGAGAGGCCACCGCAGTGGAGAGTCCAAGCTCTGCAATGGAGAAAAGCCCCTGCTCGCCGCAACCAGAGAGACGCCCGCACGGCAATGAAGATCCAGTACAGACAAAAATAAATAAATAAACGAAAGTACTTTTTAGAAGGAAAGAACTAGGAGGCATGAGGATAGGCTAATGTGTTATGGGAGGAAACATGGGGGGACTTTGAGACTTGAATTAACCCCTAAGGGTAGATAGGTATGGGGCAGGTACTGTAGGAAGGAGGGGTGGGGACTAACCCAGCTGAATTTGGATTTCATCTTATTGCCAACATCGCATTCTATTTTGGGGCCCCAGCGTCACAAGCCAAAATATTAGATACTCATCTCTATCGAATGGCTACAAAACAAACACACATCTGCTTCCTTGGCAATCCAAGGGCTAATAGAACAGAATTTGAGCGAGTAGGGCAAGAGGTACGTGCTTTATTTCCCAAACCCCCAGGTCTCTGGTAACTTTCCGGAATGCTAAGCTGTTTATTTTGGGAGTCTTTAAGCTTAGTCAGTTGGTATTTAGAGACAGCTAGGAATTTTGGATTTCACTCTCATTCCAATAGAAAAGGGAAAAAATCTTAAATGCCTTCCAAATACTGGTAAGTCAAGTAAGGACAGCCTGGCTCCAATCTGGGCTACTCTCCCACCCTCCACCCGCTCCCAGAAACACATAATGAAAAGGAAAAGAAACATAATCAATGCACTCAGCCACAAGTTAAAACTTCCCCTGGAGAACGCTAGACAACCAGACTCCCTCTGCATTAGCGGATGCAGAAAAGCATCTGTCAGTATTTGAGAGTGTTCAGGGCAGAGGAGGGGCTCGGGAAGCCAGCTGGTCTGAGCCGCGCTCCAATTTCCATAAGGATGTCTCTCCTGTTCTTCGCGCGGGATTTTGACACAAGCCTTTGAAAGATTTTCATTAGCGATGTAATTTTTCTGATGAAAAGTAAGACAAAGTCCAGAAAAAAAAAAAAAAAAAAAGAGAGAGAGAGGGAGAGACCCCAATGTACAGAAGTAGACACACATTAAGCTGTGGGTTTAAGTTTACAGGCACACTGTCTATAAACCATGCTTAGGTGTCACTTTCATTATTTCCTGGGAACTGTCCTTAGCTCGCGAGTCCTCATTTCTGCCAGAGGCAGGAAAGTTAATCTTGTACATTCAAATAACTCACTGATTTTCAGATTTAAGTGTGATCGATTTAGGATATGGTGGTGATTTAGTCGCTAAGTCGTGTCTGACTCTTGCGACCTCATGGACTGAAACCCGCCAGGCTCTTCTGTCCAGGGATTTTCCAGGCAAGAATACTGGAGTGGGTTGCCATTTCCTTTTCCAGGGGATCTTCCCGACCCAGGAATCAAACCTGGGTCTCCAGCACCGCAGGCAGATTCTTTACCAACTGAGCTACCGGGGAAGCCCCAGTTTAGGATGTATGTAGACAGGTCAAAATTTGGTCTACCTCCACCCTTCTCCTCATTTTCCCAAAGTGGGAAAGGTGAGCTAATTTCCGCTGGCCCTTATGTTTGTCAATCTGATATTGGCAGGTGGAAATTTGATCCTCATGGGCCTCCATCCAGATGCTTCTGTTTTTATTGGTGGTGGTTCTCCCACCCAGGGTCGTGGGATCCTCTTACTTCTTCCCCTGCTTCCCAGTTATGAAATTTTTTCCAATGGCGAGGGGGCACTTCCCTGCCAGTCTGATGGCTGAGACTTCACCTTCCAATGCAGGGGTGTGGGTTCCATCCCCGGTTGGGGGACTAAGATCCCACATGCCTCATGGCCAAAAAACCAAACTGTAAAACAGAAGCAATGCTATCACAAATTCAATAATGACTTTAAAAATGGCCTATATAAAAATAAAAGTGGAAAAAACAAAAAAGAAATCTCTGATGCATCAACAGCTCCATGCTCCACTGGTCTGCTTTCTCAGTGTCCCTGAGGGTCTATGGACTTTATGAGTGTGTCCCTGGCTCAGCCCCTGGACATCGACTCAGCCGGGATGCCTGGCCTGTGCTGGGTCCTTGGTGGCCAGGCAACCATTCCCCTTGCTCTATAATCCCCTAAGCTCCCTTGGGTTCCCACATTCTGCCCTGAGTAAATGGCATTACTGGCCCCAAGGTTTTTTGCCCCTCTTGAGATTCATGCTTGTTGAGAGTGACTCCGGAATTCTTTTCACAAAGGCAGGGCACACCTCTCCTCTGCCCCCATCCCCAACCTTCCTGCTTTATTTGACATTGAGCCCAGCCATGTGACTCTCTTTGGCCAATATAATAAGGCAAACATAAAAATGTGCTATTTCCAAGCCTGGACTTCATAAACCCTCTATTTCCCCACTTGCCTTCTTTGCCTCTGCCATTACCAACAGGACTTTTCTCAGCTTTCACTGTGATTCAAGGATGAGAAATATATGCAGCAGAACCACCACAGACAAGCCCAGTCTAAATCAGTTGACCCCCAGTAGACTGGTAGGTCTGAGACCATAAAAGCCTACTGTAATATGTCATCAAGATTTTGTGTTTGTTATGCAGCAATAACTAACCAATACATTCCTACATCCAGAACTTACTTGGGAGGCTGGAGAGCATGTTTATGGACAGCAAAAAATCATTTCCTCTCTTTTAAAAATCCTGGTTTTGTAAGCTTCAGCTTTCCAATTTGCAGAATCAGTTAAGGAGTGAAAAACAAATTCATTCAGAAAGGCAAGTCAACGGCTTTAGTGTCCTGGACTGTCTGATTTCCTACGGAGGCTGCAGCGTATACAGAAGTGTCTGCTTTTGCAGATTGTCTAAAATATGGGGGAGGTTTGTTTACACCGGAACTGGGGCTCTTAGGCACCAAATAAAAAAACAACAGTAATAACATCATGCATAATAATGACTTAACTTTTACCAGTTGTTTACTTACTATAGGTTAAGTATCATTGCAAGAGGTTTGTGGACTAACCTGTCACAAAAGCTCTGATGGGAAAGTAATCTTCCCCTATTTTCAGAGATTAATAACTCTAACCCCTCCCCAACCTCAGCACTTATTTTATCCGAGCTTGTTCATTCGTTATTTGATGCCACTGAGCTGTCTGCCACAGAAGGCATTTTAATGGTGACTGGAAGAGTATTTCAGGAATTTCGTGTACTGGGCAGCGGATTACTATCCAGTGACCACTATGGCGTCCTTCCCACTCTGACATTTCTTATTCGATATCTCATGCTGAGTCACAACCCTTCCATGTTAGAAAGAAAGAATCCTTTCCACTTGCTGGTTTTCTACTCTGAGCCCCACACAAAGCCAAATCTTGTGTCATCACTGCCTTGTTTAAGGGAGGCACAGACGTAAAGACAGACCTTTGGACTCAGTGGGAGAAGGAGAGGGTAGGATGATTTCAGAGACTCGCATTGGTGTGGAGAAGGAAATGGCAACCCACTCCAGTGTTCTTGCCTGGAGAATCCCAGGGACGGGGGAGCCTGGTGGGCTGCCATCTACGGGGTAGCACAGAGTCGGACACGACTGAAGTGACTTAACAGCAGCAGCAGCAGCAGCAGCAGCATTGGTATTCTCTCAATATTACATATGGTAATACACATTACCATATGTAAAAGAGATAGCTGGTGCAGGTTTGATATACAAATCCGGGCACCCAAAGCTGATGCTCTGTGGCAGCCTGGAGGGATGGGGTGCGGGGAAGGTGGGAGGGGGGCTCAAGGTAGACAGGACACGTGTACCTGTGGCCGATTCACATTAATGATTGACAAAAGCCATCACGATATTGTAAAGCAATTATCTTCTAATTAAAATAAATGTTTTTAAAAGTGAAAAAAAGATCTCATCCCCATCCTCAGAGCACCTTGTTTTTGCTCTTCATAGAAGTTGCAGTTTGTTTGCTAGACACTCATCTTTCCCACCAGACCACTACCACGAGGGACAGTGAATCTGCTTATTTGTTTTGGTCTGTGGCCTGGGGATATAGGAATGCCTCTCTAAGCTGCTGGCTCAAGAGTGGGACCCAGGCTCACGGAGGAATGACTGTCTTCAAAGGCAGCTGCATATGGTGGATAATAGCAGGGCTCTGAAGCCAGACTACTTGGATTCACGTTTTTAGCTGTGTGAACTTCAGCCAGTGATACAGTCCTCTGTGCCCCAAGCTTCCCCACACGTAAGGGGGACTCACATTTTTACTGCACGAGGACCTTACGCCTGGAGATTAAAGTCAGGGCTGTGGAGACACACCGCCTAGAGTCATATTCCAGCTCTGCACTGACCCCTGGGCATCTGGGGCAAAGCTGGTACTCCCTTGTTGCTCCCCTGAGCTGCACATAAGGTTAATAGCAGCTCCTATTTAAAGGGATGTACAGTCTAAAGGGCTCGTCCTTGCAAAGCGCTCAGAGCAGGCTCTGGCACTGAGTGGACTCTGCGGACTCAGGGCATCTGGCTGCGTAGTGTGCGGGTGGAAACTGCAGTCCAAGTTCACCCGAGTCCATTGGTCTTCACGCGACCCCCAGGTTTGGAGAGATGTTTGTTGCTTACATTGCTTTCTCACAGCCCTTCTTCCCTCACACTATTTCTCCCATAGACACTTTCACGTCCTAGAAACTTTTTCTACATCAGTAGAGACAAGAGTATTTTCTACCCAGGGAGAGAGTGGGGCTTCTAGAAAGGAAAGAAAAGAGTCATCAAGAAACAGTCCAGCCAAGGAAGATGCAAAAATAATTAAAATAGGAAGCGTGCCGTCGTCTTCATAGGATTTCAATTTTGCTATTGCCCGAGGGGAGGGGTGACAGACGTTCGCTTTCTCACACTGATACACATTTTGATAAAGTGTGATAAAGACTTAGAGAAATTGACAGATGAAACTGGAATAAAAGCTCCCGAAAGCGAGGAAAAGCAGCTCGTGGGCTGCAGACTCCAGGAAAACAGGTGCTGTGCATTCCTGCTCTTGTAAATGGAAGTCTCTTCTCTTAACCTGCCCGATTCCCACTAATCCTTTGGATCTCAGTTCAGACCCCATTTCTTCGGGGATGCCTGTCCAGATTCCCTGTACTAGCCTGCAGACCTTGCTATATGCCCTCAACGCTCACTGCACTTTCCCTCATGGCACTTGAGGATTGCTGTAACTACTGCGGGTGTTTGAATTTTGTCTGGATCCTGTAGGAGATTATTGGCACTGAGAGAACGGAGGATGGGTTTCTTTCATTCGCCATGTACTGCTAGTCTTTAGGACGGTGTCTGATGCACAGTAGGCACTCCATAAACACTGCAAGAAGGAATGAAGGGCCTAGACCTGGGCTTAGAGCCGGCAGGACAAACAGGACTTCATGTCAGGAGACCCACTGTATGTACTTGTTCCAGAGTGTTCTTTTCTGCATGCCAATTCAATCTGAGCCCAGAATCCCACTGAAAATCTCTCTTAGACAAATGGGAGAAATGATGAATCAGTGAGAAATGATGCCCTCTGCACTGCCTACAAGAACCAATGGAGACGTTGTCATGTCAGGGGTCAGGGTGAGGAAGGGTGCCAACTGATCTTGTCCTGGGCATGGGGTTATGATGGGAGCTCTTGGTATGCCTGAGGTTGCTGCCTTAATCCTGCTAGATTATACCATAAAGGGGTTTCCAAGCTCTCCAGAATCACATAGCAAGGAGGCTGTGGTGCTCAGGCTCATGCAACAGAGATTTTCTGAGTCTGGTTTCGAGATGAGGACATGGAGTCTAAGGGGTTAAATCCCTTGGGAGAAGGGTTTTGGCAGAACTGGAATTAGAACTTAGGTCTCTTCATCCCTGGCCAGTGTTCCTTTCAGTTACCATTCATTCATTGATTCATCCGTCCACCCATCTATCCACCCACCGATTTAACCACTGTTTATCAGAGATCCTCTGGTGGATACCAGGCACCAGATGTGAAGGAATCAGGATCAAGAGCAGCCAACACTAATGGCAGCTCAGCTTCATTTTTATTTATTTAGTTTTATTTTCCTCTGTTCTCCCAAAGACTTTTATCTCTTGGATTCCCTGACTCATGTGAGCCTCAGGACAAGCTGGCAGAGGTCACCTGAGACTCCTTCTGCCCCCACTGTCAATCCAGCCTTAGTGATAAAGTCTTTTGCCCACCACCCCTTGGTTTTTCTCCCTTTCCTGAGGGCCAGGAAGAGATAAGACTGTGCCAGCATCCTTAGGGACTGGGGTCCACCTGTCCCAGGTATGCAGAGTAGAGCATCCCTTGGTGTTGATTAGATCTCTGAGTCAAGCTGGGCACTTAAATTCTGAGTGCTGAGGCCAGAAGAGAAGTTGGGTGTTGGCATCTCTGGCTACCTCATCATTTGTTCCAACAACTCATGTTTACTGAGAAAATACTATATGCCAGCCCTGTGTTGAATGGCTGGGGCTGTAATCTTTAGGAGCTCATAGTTGCTAGGGAAGAACTCTCAACAAGCAATGACAATATAGAGCTTAGGAAGACAGAGATGCTCTTACACATTTTTGCACTTCAGGAGTTGGTTCAGAGACTCATAAGGTGGTATTTTTTGGAGTCAAATGAACTTGGGTCTAAAACCCAGTTCTTCCAGTGAAGATCTCTGTTTGACTTCAGTTCAGTTGCTCAGTCGTGACCGATTCTTTGCAACCCCATGGACCGCAGCATGCCAGGCCTACCTGTCCATCACCAACTCCCGGAGCCCACCCAAACCCATGTCCATAGTGTTGGTGATGCCACCCAACCATCTCATCCTCTGTTGTCCCCTTCTCCTCCTGCCCCCAATCTTTCCCATCATCAGGGTCTTTTCAAATGAGTCAGATCTTCACATCAGGTGGCCAAAGTATTGGAGTTTCAGCTTCAACATCAGTCCTTCCAATGAACACCCAGGACTGATCTCCTTTAGGATGGACTGGTTGGATCTCCTTGCAGCCCAAGGGATTCTCAAGAGTCTTCTCCAACACCACAGTTCAAAAGCATCAATTCTTTGGCACTCAGCCTTCTTCACAGTCCAACTCTCACATCCATACATGACCACAGGAAAAACCATAGCCTTGACTAGACGGACCTTTGTTGACAAAGCTTTTTAATATGCTGTCTGGGTTCTCCTTGCAGCCCAAGGGATTCTCAAGAGTCTTCTTCAACACCACAGTTCAAAAGCATCAATTTTTTGGCATTCAGCCTTCTTCACAGTCCAACTCTCACATCCATACATGACCACAGGAAAAACCATAGCCTTGACTAGACGGACCTTTGTTGACAAAGCTTTTTAATATGCTGTCTGGGTTGGTCATAGCTTTCCTTCCAAGGAGTAAGCGTCTTTTAATTTCATGGCTGCAATTACCATCTGCAGTGATTTTGAAGCCCCTCAAAATAAAGTCTGACACTGTTTCCACTGTTTCCCCATCTATTTCCCACGGAGTGATGGGACCCAATTCATGATCTTCGTTTTCTGAATTTGAGCTTTAAGCCAACTTTTTCACTCTCTTCTTTTACTTTCATCAAGAGGCTTTTTAGCTCCTCTTCACTTTTTACCATAAGGGTGGTGTCATCTGCATATCTGAGGTTATTGATATTTCTCCCAGCAATCTTGATTCCAGCTTGTGCTTCTTCCAGCCCAGTGTTTCTTATGATGTACTCTGCATAGAAGTTAAATAAGCAAGGTGACAATATACAGCCTTGACGTACTCCTTTTCCTATTTGGAACCAATCTGTTTGACTTAGTCCCTATGAATCCCAGATCCATCTTCTATAAAAGAAGGAGGTGATGTTAGGGGCAATACATTGACTAAAACTGCCTACCCTGGCCAGGTGCCATAGTAACTATTTGTGTGAGTTATTTTATGACGGGAGGTCCTGGTAAGGAATATGGAACTAATAAGCCACCATCAACTGGAAGAGTTCAGAAAAAGTTAAAAGGAGATGTTATGTTTCCTACCACCTGCCAGAAACCTCCTCCCTGGCATCCATCTTGGCTGAGCAATGCATGTGCCACCAGGAAGGACCCCGAACCAGAGTAATTGGCCAGAAACAAGCTGGAAACTAACCCCATCTCCATAAAGCCTGAGACTGTGTGCCACACTGCAGCGCAGTTCTCCTGGGCTCCCTTGCCCTCCTGCTCTTTGCCCAGGTGTCCCTTCTCAATACAGTCTCTTGCCTTGTCAGCACATGTGTCACTTTGGACAATTCATTTTCAAGTGTTAGGCAAGAGCCCCCTTTCGAGCCCTCGAAGGGGTCCCCCTTTTTGCAACAATAACACCTGACTCTGTGGGTGGTCGTGAGTAGTCACATGAGATTGTGTCAGGGAGGATCCTGGAACATGGTGGGCCCTTGTCAACATCAATTTCCTACCCTTTCCCACGAGAGCAGACACTCATCTCATGCCTGCAAACTGAACCAGGCCTGGCGGTGAAATGGCCAGCTCCTTGAAGGCAGGTCAGGACTCCCTGCTGGCTGTGACCTTGGGCGTCTCATCTGGAATGCAGCATCATCAAGCATCATCTGAAGAGTTATGGTGACTGGGTCAGGACCAGGCTGATAGGAGTGAGGCGTGTCGGGCCTCAAGTGTAAGGAGCTGGTCAGGGTCACGTCTGTTCGCAGAGGGTCTGCACTTGTCCTGATGGTGACCCTGAACCCACCCACTGAGGCAAGGTGGGTGCCCCCAGCCAGGGGGAGAATGGGCTGCTGCTGCTGCTGCTGAGTCGCTTCAGTTGTGTCTGACTCCGCGACCCCATAGACAGCAGCCCACCAGG
Source organism: Aepyceros melampus (assembly GCA_006408695.1). Lineage (NCBI taxonomy): Eukaryota > Metazoa > Chordata > Mammalia > Artiodactyla > Bovidae > Aepyceros > Aepyceros melampus. The sequence goes on from SJXQ01006019.1 coordinate 457,204, forward strand.
CTCCCCCGTCCCTGGGGTTCTCCAGGCAAGAACATTGGAGTGGGTTGCCATTTCTGTCTCCAATGCATGAAAGTGAAAAGAGAAAGTGAAGTCACTCAGTTGTGCCTGACTCTTAGCGACCCCATGGACTGCAGCCCACCAGGCTCCTCCATTCATGGGATTTTCCAGGCAAGAGTCCTGGAGTGGGGTGCCATTGCCTTCTCCGGAGAAAATGGGCACTGGGGTTAAAATCTGGGGTTATTTTCTGGAAAGAGACAACCCCCCCTTCAAACTATTTCAACAAAAGCGAGTTTGTTTTAAAGATATGTTTGAGGTTAAAATGGGGAACAAGTTCTCATGGAACTCATCAAAGACCTAGCATCCAGGAATGGGCCTGGCCCCGAGGCTTCTGGGCTGGGAGAGTGGTCCTGGAAGCAGGGTGACCCCTGGAGCCCCGGCAGGAGTTCAGGGCCTCCAGGCTCCTGCAGTGCCCGTGCCTCCTTGCCGGTTTCCCAGCCTCAACTCTGAGTCCTGTCCATTTTCAGACTGAAACTGAGCAGGAGCCTGCTGGGCTCCTGGGAACAAAAGCCTTTTTGTGCTCCTCATTTCTTGATGATAGGAAAGAAATAGCAACCCACTCCAGTACTGTTGCCTGGAAAATTCCTTGGACGGAAGAGCCTGGTAGGCTACTTTCAACGGGGTCTCAAAGAGTCAGACATGACTGAGCGACTTCACTTTTCTTTCAGCCTCCAAGATCTCCCCTGAGTTCCAAGGGCAGGTTCAACAGTTGCTGATTAGGCAAGGGAGGGAGTGCAGAGACCAAGGAAGGGACAGTTAAGGAACAATAGTACAGCCTTGGGACAGGGTCCGGCTTCCCCCTCAAGGAGTACGCAGAACAATTTTCTTTGAGCGGTTTTGCAGATACTGAAACCCCCACCAGGTGGGAGAAGTTAACTGAGTGCCTTCCACAAGCACAGGGATTCCAGCCTGGCATTTTGATGATGCTGACTCCCACTTACCTCACCATCAACCAATCAGAAGAATGTCCATGAGCTGATCCCCTCCCCCGCTTTGAACCATTGCTATAAAACTCCCCACTACTCCCTCCAGGCTGGGACACGCAGTTTTGAGGGCATTAGCCAGATATGGCTCTCTTCCTTCGGCAAACCAATAAAGCTATTCTTTTTTACTTCACCCAAAACTCTGTCTCCGAGATTTAATTCAGTGTTGGGGTACAGAGGCCAGATTCAGCTTCAAGACTAAGCTTCTGGAGCTTCCCTGGTGGCCCAGCAGTTAAAACTTTGTCTTCCATTGCAGGGGGTTCTGGTCTAATCCCTGGTCAGGGAGCTGAGATCCCACATGCCTTGCAGCCAAAACATCAAACAAAAGCAATATTGTAACAAATTCAATAAAGACTTTAAGTTTAATCATCCACATCAAAAAAAAAAAAAAACTTTAAAAAAGAAAGACTACCCCTCTGTCCACAGTTTTCCTTTAGCCCCTGAGTACCTGGGTCTTTGCTGCCTCCATGCCCTCCTGCATGCATCTCTCTGCCTGGACACTTTTGCCTCTTCTTGCCACCAGAAGATCCTTGCTCCTTCCTCAGGATCTAGCTGCCCTGCCCTTTCATCTAAGAGGCTTTCACTGGCCCTCCAAATGATGTGGGGCTTCCTGATGGCTCGGTAGTAAAGAATTCACCTGCAGTGCCTGAGCCACAGGAGACGTGGGTTCAATCCCTGGGTGGGGAAGATCCCCTGGAGGAGGGCATGGCAACCCACTCCAGCATTCTTGCCGGAGAATCCCATGGACAGAGGAGCCTGGTGGGCTACAGTCCATGGGGTTGCAAAGCGTCAGACAAGACTGAAGTGACTTAACACACACACATGCATACAACGTAGCCTGTAAGTCTCCTCCAAAGCCCTTTGTGTAGCTACACTTTTACTTGGATAGCTGCTTGTTCCACATCTTGTATTTCCCACTAGAACATCAATTCCTTGATGAAAAGAACTGTCTCCATTTTGTTATTTATACTCCAGTGCCTGGCACAGTGCTCAGTGCGTGGGAAATCCTCCATAAATATGTGCTGAAGGGAGAAAGGGCCCTTTCTTCCCTCCGATAAACTAGCTATTACCATGCTTTCAGCTACACTCCATTTATCTGTTTTCTGTTGCCATTTGCTCTTTGCTTCCATGGTTTCTGAGACCCTTTCCTCCACCCTGAAACTCGCTCCCAGCCCCTCCCAGCCTCTGCAGGTCTTCTCCTCACCTTTCCACTGCAGCCCCTCCAAACACCAACTGGCAGTCTTTCTATGCTTTAGTTTGAATTGCCTACAGAAAAAAAAAACGTGACTGATTCAGCTCATCTCGTCGGGAGAAATCAGAGGGCTGGTTCTCTGATAGACAGCCGGTCTATGGACCAGTCACTCTCAGAGAGCTGTCAAGCTAACCCCACTCCACTGTCACCAGCCACATGAGGCTATTGAACACTTGAAATCCGGCTGGTGCCATGTGTTGAAACGGTATTTTTACATATTTGTTAAATCAAATATTATTAAAATCAGTGCTGTCTTTTTACATCTTTAACGGGTCTATGAGAAAAGCTAAAACCACATATCTGCCTCACATATTTTTGCTGCTCAGGGCTGAGCCAGTTGTTGCTGGAGGGAGTCAGGTTACATGATGTGAACAGGGGCTGTGTTGAGGGACACTTCCTTTAGAAGGAGGCGCTGAGTGACACCTCAGTGATGTCTTGATGACTACAATTATTATCACAGTTCTTTCAGCAATTATTTATTGCATAACTCCACAGTAGTATTGGGTTTCCCTGTTGGCTCAGTGAGTAACGAATCTGCCTGCAATGCAGGACATCCAGGTTCACTCCCTGGGTTGGGAAGATCCCCTGGAGAAAGAAATGGCAACCTACTCCAGTGTTCTTGCCTGGGAAATCCCAGGGACAGAGGAGCCGGGCAGGCTACAGTCCACAGAGTCACAAAGGGCAGACATGACTTAGTGACTAAACCACCATTATCCCACAGCAGTATTATTTAAACTTTTTTCCTTATTGTACTAGTTGTCTATTGGTGTTCCCAATGTTAAGACAAGCTTGGTGGCTTCAAGAAACACATGTTTGTTATTTCGCAGTTTTATGGATCGGGAGTGCAGACACAGTTTACCTAGGTCCTTGCCTTTAGGGGCTCATATGGCTGAAGTCAAGGTCCTGGTTGGGCTGCCCTCTCTCCTCAAGGCTCTACTGGGTGGTTGTGGGTAGTGTTGGGCTTATGCGGCTTTGGCAGAATTTAGTTCCTTGTAGCTAGAGTACTAAGGATATCTGTTTCTTTCTTTTTTTTTATTATGTAAGTGTCAGATGTACAGCATCATCGTTTTACATCTGTGTGCATTACAAAGCGCTCATCTTCTCAAGTCTGGTTGCTATTCAGCATCATACATCATACATCAATCATATATCATTGACCCCCTTCACCCATTTTGCCCACTACCTAACCCACTTCCCTCTTGTAACCACTAATCTGATCTCTGTACTTATGAGTTTTTAGAAATTTTATTTATTTGCTTTTTTCTTTGCATCCCACATACGAGTGAAGTTATTTGATATTTGTCTTTCTCTTCAAAGATTCTACAGGATATCCAATTAGCCATACTTGGTTCTGCCTCTGATTTCATGACTGTCTGGCTGGAGACATGCTAACATGCTTCCAGAGCCCTGTGGAGTGATACTCACCACATGCTCAATCTGGTCAGCCAGGAGGATGTGTACATGTAACCCTGAGGGGTGCAGAATGTCACCCGAGGGTCTGAGCATACGGACAGCCCTTCAGAGTCTCTGTCTTTAGAGCTCGATATCTAGTTACTTGCTTGTTTATTTATACATAGCAATATAGTACTGCTGGGTTTCCCCAGTGGCACAAGGGTAAAGAATCCAGCTACAATGCAGGAGACTTGGGTTTGATTCCTGGGTCAGGAAGATCCCCTGAAGAAGGAAACCCACTCCAGTATTCTTGTCTGGGAAATCCCATGGGCAGAGGAGCCTGGTGAGCTACAGTCCATGGGGTTGCAAAGAGTCAGACATGACTTAGTGACTAAGCAACATCAAATATAGTACTGAATACCGTGCTCCGTACAGCACAATTTCAATTGCAACAGTGTCCCACCCTTTCCATTTGCTGTATGGGGAAACTGAGGCCAGAAAAACCAAATGGACTGAGCTGGAGCTGGAACCCAGATATCTTGCTTCCTGGGCTGGCTTTCTATTTCCGAGCTAATGGCGTCCTTCCCTTCCACAGAGAGGATGCAGGATAATTAAAATCCCCTTTTCCCACCCTTCTCTCCCTTTCAACACTTTGTAAACTATTTTTTCCCCAGTTCTACCTTTTTAGCCTTTCACAGCTGCTCATTTGGATAAGATCTGGTGCCCACGGTTTTCTCTGATGAGCGACATCACAGCCCAGTCCCCTTCCCATGGGAAGCCAGAGGAGGGGACAGGGAGAACAGGGAACGTTTCCCATTAAATTGGCCTCCTGCAATCTGCAGAGTTTAATCTTAACTTGAAAGTGTTTTTGATCAGCTTTCAGCCTGCTCCCTCCTTCCGGCCCACCCCTGTCTTTGGGCCCAGCACCCTGTCTCTCCCCTGCATTCGTCTGCATTCAAAGTTGTGGGCGATGCGGGGTGGAGGGGTGGAGGGAGGAAATGAGTGGCCCTTCTTTTATCTGCATCTTCCAGCTGCCTTTCTGGACAGACGGAAGTGCTAACTCCAGTTCCTTTTCTAGTAGCCGAGCATCAGCTGCTGTATTGAGAGCTGACCTGGTGTCTCTGTTTCAAAGGCATCTTCAGCCCAGCGCTCACGCAGCTGCTCCCTCCTTCAGCCTCTTTCCTCCCCTCATCCTGCTTTCTCCTCCCCCTCCTTCCCCCTCTCCCCGACTCCCCTCTCACCCCTGCCCTTGCCCTTCTTCTCTGATCTCTTATACCACGGTTTCCAGTGCTTCTATGCTTTGGAACAAATCACTGACACAGCTTCCCTGCCAAGCAAACAAAGTCTGATCTCCTTCTAAACGGTCCAGGATTTGCAGGAAAAATAACGTCCGAATGTTTCAGAGGCCTCATTATTAATAGTTTGTTTGGTGGAATGTAGGTTTACAGAGAAGGGGAGACCATTTGCTTATTCCAGAAGTGAATTCCTGGCAGGGAAATATCTATCCAGACTGAAGGTACTTGAAGATCCTCTTTTCCCCAGAGGTACTGAGAGGTGTTATTACTCCAGATGAACTAAATGCATCTTTACGGTCACAAGGTGGGAAAACTCCTGACCGGGTAAGGCTAGCCATGTCCTTGGTGTTTACCAGACTTCTGTCTGAGATCTGGTTCTTCCGCCTTCTCAGGGTGACCTTGGGTAGGTTACTAACCTCTGTGAACCTCAGCTTTCTCATCAGTTTAGTGTGGATAAAGACAGTACCTCCTTGGGTTTGTTCCAGGGAGCATGTGAGGAGATGATGTTTACAAGCTTCCCTTGACTATAGTAAGTGCTTAAGAAACACCAGCTCTGTCTTCCCCTTTGTGAGTGTGCTCAGTCACTAACTGAGTGTCGTGTCTGACTCTTTGCGACCCCAGGGACTGTAACCCACCAGGCTCCTCTCTCCCTGGGATTATCCCAGCAAGAATACTAAAGTGGGTTGCCATTTCCTTCTCCAGGAGATCTTCCCAACCGAGGGACTGAACTCGCAACTCCTGCATTGACAGGCAGGTTCTCTAGCACTGAGTCTCCAGGGAAGCCCCCTGTCTTCCTTTCCTTGGGATCAGTTCCAATGAAGAGGTCTTGCCCCTTGGAACTCCACCCTCTGCCCATGGTCCCCTATCTTGTTCCGCTCAGTCAGTTGCTCAGTTGTATCCGACTCTTTGCAACCCCATGGTCTGCAGCACGCCAGGCCTCCCTGTCCATCACCAACTCCTGGAGTTTACCCAAACTCATGTCCACTGAGTCAGTGATGCCATCCAGCCATCTCATCCTCTGTCGTCCCCTTCTCCTCCCGCCTTCAATCTTTCCCAGCATCAGGGTCTTTTCAAATGAATCAGCTCTCCGCATCAGGTGGCCAAAGTATTGGGATTTCAACTTCAACGCCACCCCTATCTTGATAGCTGACAATTTGAGGAAGGGCTTTGGGCTAGTTACTTTTCTGAAGCCTTGCTTTTTTCTTTGGTAAGGTAAAGTAATTCTAGCTCTGATTGTAGGGAGGGCTCAATTGCAATACAATCAGTGCACTGTGAGAACAAAACCAATTCAAACAATCATGTTCAAGAAAACATGTCTGTCGTGCTTTCTAGTTTTTAGAGTTTTTTTCATGAATTTCATCTTATTTGATCTAAATTATCAGAGAAAAATTCAATTTCAAGGCTTCTGCTAATTATGAACCATTCTTATCTTCATTAAAGCAGGCCTTCTAGACATTTCTACTTTTCTGTACTATATGAGTCCAATCCACACTCTTGTATATTTTTAAATATAATCGTTTGCCTGTTTTTACATTGCTCTATTGGGCAAAACTTTCCTAGTTTGAGCATTCATATATATACACATATATACCCTATGTTTAGATTTTAATTTTTTGGCTAAGAAAAAATTGGGGAAACCATGCCTATTTTTCCTGCAAGCATCCCCAGCGCAGAAAAGGCTGCTGAGGAGGGCGATAGCGATGGGGGTTCTGGTGACTCAGGTGCTTCTCCATTCTGATGGTGATGGCTGACATTTCGCCTTCAAAATGGGATCATTTAGACTGTCTTGGATTCCCTGTAAGAATGCAGCTGTCGTCAACCATCTACACTGCTATTCTTCATTCGCACCTTATTTATGCATAGCTTAAAAGGATGGGTTGCAGTGAGGGATGTCGAGAGTGAGACATTGACTTTTTGCAGCAGAGGAGAAAATAGTCCCCAAACCGTGAAAATGACTTCAGAAGCTTGATATTTTAGAAGCTTTACTGATGTTTGCTTGGGTCATCCCTTTTATTCTATCCGGCTTCACTCTTTAGTCCGAGACCCTGGTGTTCATTATGTGAATGGTTGAACTGGCCTCTGTACTGTTTCTTTAACTCCAGAATCAACCTCACTGGTAAAAGTGTGGTCTTTTGAGCCCCTGTCTCACTGTGAGAGATGAGAAGCACCCCAGCCGCATGTAGGTTGGAGCGAGGCATCGTTTCTCCGGCTGCTTCCAGCTCTGATAACCGGGTGTCTGGGTCGTGGGTGTCCTCTGTGTTGAGCGCCATTCACCGGTGCCTCCTCACTGCGCAGGAGGAGGGAGCAGAGATTTGGCCTGAGTCTCCTTGGAGTCCCAGACTTGCTGCTGCTGGGCCCCCTCAGTTCCTGTGTTTCAGAAGATTCCCACCTATGCTCCTCTGTGGCCACCTGGCTCTCCCTGTCCCCTTCAGAGCAGTTGACCAAGGCCCTGTAATGCAAGAGTGTGGATTTGCTGTGAAATCGGCCTCCATCATCTCCTGTCACTGCTGAGCCCGTCATGTGGGGGAGGGTAAGGGCCATTGTCTCTGCTTATTCTGTGCCGCGTATTTTAGGGAGAAAAATAGGAGCAGGTGGGTGATTAAATAAACATGTCACTAGCAGTCAAGGTAACATGAGCAACAATGTGGTCTCTATTGGGATCTGGTAAGCAACTCTTGATTTACAGGAACAATTCTCCTCTTGTTTCTGTCGCTGAACTTGGACAAGTCATTCCTCTGAGCTGGGCCTCTGTTTTCCTTTCTTCAAAATAACAGTGGGAGGAGGGGTTGACCTGACGAATCTTACATCTAAACTCTGGGCTTCACTAAATTTTGCATCTGTGTATTTCATAGGTTGTTTTCCCTCACATTTTAACGTTTCTCAGGTTGGTTTGCCTCTTGCCATCAGGGCCAAGTCGTTGTTTAAGGCAGCTTTTCTTTGTCAGTGAGACAGATGAGATTGCCATATAGCTGATGGCAGCGAGCGCTTGATGAGTTAGGTGATGTCCACTATGCCTTGCCTCTTCTTGTGGCCACATGAAGCAAATGGAGGAACCAGGTCTCATAGTCGGTAGACTCTCCTTTCTGCCTCACTTCTCAAATTAAGACATCTGGTTGTCATCACTAGGGTTAAGGGGGGGGTGTGTGCATGTGTGTGTGTTTAGTCACTAAGTCAGTCGTGTCCTAATCTCTGTGACCCCGTGGACTAGAGCCCTCAAAGCTCCTCTGCCCATGGGATTTCCCAAGCAAGACTAGTGGAGTAGGTTGCCATTACCCTCTGCAGGGAAACTTCACAACCCAGGATTAAACCTACATCTTAACATTGGCAAATGGTTGGAGAAACAACGGAAACAGTGACAGGCTTCGTTTTCTTGGGCTCAAAATCACTGCAGATGGTGACTGTAGCCATGAAATTAAAAGATGCTTGCTCCTTGGAAGAAAAGCTATGACAAACCTAGACAGCATATTAAAAAGCAGAAACATCACTTTCCTGACAAAGACCTGTAGAGTCAAAGCTATGGTTTTCCAGCAGTCACATGTGGATGTGAGAGTTGGACCACAAAGAAGGCTGAGTGCCAAAGAAATGATACTTTTGAACTGAGGTGTTAGAGAAAACTTGAGAGTCCTTGGATAGCAAGAAGATCAGACTAGGCAATCCTAAAGGATATCAGTCCTGAATATTCATTGAAAGGACCGACGATGAAGCTGAAATTCTAATACTTTGGCTACCTGATGTGAAGGGTCGACTCATTATCAAGAACCTGATGCTGGGAAAGATTAAAGGCAGGAAAAGGGGACGATAGAGGATGAGATGGCTGGATGGCGTTACCGCCTCAATGGACATGAGTTTGAGTGAGCTCCAGGAGGTATAATCACTGCAGATGGTGACTGTAGCCATGAAATTAAAAGATGCTTGCTCCTTGGAAGAAAACCTATGACAAACCTAGACAGCATATTAAAAAGCAGAAACATCACTTTCCTGACAAAGATCTGTAGAGTCAAAGCTATGGTTTTCCAGTAGTCACATGTGGATGTGAGAGTTGGACCACAAAGAAGGCTGAGTGCCAAAGAAATGATACTTTTGAACTGAGGTGCTGGAGAAGACTTGAGAGTCCTTGGATAGCAAGGAGATCAGACTAGGCAATCCTAAAGGATATCAGTCCTGAATATTCATTGAAAGGACCGACGATGAAGCTGAAATTCTAATACTTTGTCTACCTGATGTGAAGGGTCGACTCATTATCAAGACCCTGATGCTGGGAAAGATTAAAGGCAGGAAAAGGGGACGACAGAGGATGAGATGGCTGGATGGCGTTACCGCCTCAATGGACATGAGTTTGAGTGAGCTCCAGGAGGTGGTCAAAGACAGGGAAGCCTGGTGTGCTGTAGTCCATGTAGACCAAAGAGATGGACATGACTGAGAACTAAACATCTCTAACATTGGCAGGCAAGTTCCTTACCACCGAGCCACCTGGGAAGTCCAGGATTTGGGCTAGTTGCATGTAGAAGAAATCCTCTTCCAAGTAACAGTGGCTTTACAGAAATCATCTTTTCCTTTCTCACATAAAAATATTCCAGGGAAAAGCTAGCCAGTGTTGGCATGGCCACCATAGGATCCTCAGGCACTTGGCCTCCCATTATTATTCTGGCTTTTCCATCCCAGTGCCTGGTTTTGTCCTCAAGGTCGCCTGATGGCCCAAGACGTGGATGGAACGTCTGCTCTTCACGGCCAGGGCTCATGAGGATGGAGCGGGGGGCGGTTTGGTTCTGCTCTTGTTGGTTCTAGTTCCATTAAAAGGTCTTCTTGGAATCATCCCACAAAAGTCGACTTACCCTTGGTCCAGAACTTGGTCATATGATCAACCCTTGTTGAAGGGGAGGCTTGGAAACATCGGCGGATAAACGCTCAGCATTGGGTAACAATGACTGTTGTAGTTAATGCCTTGCTGCAAATGAGATAAGAGTCTGCTACTAAGGGAGAAAAAAGGAAACATAGCCCTTGGGTAGCCAGCCAGCTGTCTCTGCCACATCAGTGAGCTGTGAAAGCTGAATCTAGGGATCAGGATGCGATTTGTCTAAAGCTGGCTTGGCCTCAGTTTTCTCACACATGTAATGAGGTTCATTATGTTTCTATATAGTGAAAATAATTTTCAGGCAATTTACAGGAGACATAATAATGAAACAGTTTCTTAAATAAAATATACTCTTTAAAATGAAGGGATTGGGGTTTTAATTGTTTTGAGAAAACCGGTAAGAAGTTAAAGACCATCGTGAATAAGCCTGCTGCTCGTTTTGCTCATCTTCATTTCCAAACTCTACTCTTTCCCTCTAACATGCAAAGAGGCTTTCCGGCCTCCTAGTCTGTGCCACGGTGTCCAGCCTGGACCAGCTTCACACTTTCTGGGCTTAAGGGCATCTGTGTCTTTAGAAACGAAACTGTTCTTATTTCCACTCTGGTACCTGCGTCCTTTCAGGCCTTTTCTTTTTACTCCAATTTCAGTTTCTCATTCTGCAGCCTAATCCCGTCCCCTTCCTTCTTTTAGAGATGACATAGGATGCTCTGTGGGCTCTGGGGGCTGGCGGGGACATTTGCAAACACTGTGGAGATAATTCTGAGGTCAGAGAAGATGTTGCCCTAGTCAGACCCCCTGGATTTAATCCAGAGCTGCCTTTGATCCTTTGATATCTACGTGAATTCGGAATGTTCACTCCCCCTCCACTGCCATCCCCTTGCAGTTCCCTTGTCGGGGACATAAGGACTTGTGGGCATATTGAAATCTACAGAGATGTGAGGATAGATTGCAGACAGGAAAGGACCCAGTAGAACTGCTGGCTTAGAATAAATGTATCTGTTAGTCTACAATGGGAACTTCTGAATATTAGAACCAGACGAGGCTTTTAAAATCGTCAGCTCCTTCCTCCTCACACTGGAATAAACAGACATCCAGTTCAGAGAGTACAGAGGGATTAACCTATGCCCACAAAACTGGTCTGAGTATCTCCAATCCAATCCAGTCGGACTCAAAATTGCCAACTTTTGCCCATGTCCCAGCTCTGAACACCAGTAGCCTGTACATTTAGGTCTTTAAATTTTGCACTAAAGCATTAAGTGCCTGCCCTAGCAAAGAGGATGGACTCCGACTCAGCGCATGGGCTGCATCTAACACGGGAGGAGCGCGCCCCGGGGGTTGGTTTCATTTCTCTTTCTTAGGTCATCTGAAGCCGTCTTCAGTAATGACGGAAGCCACAGAGCACCCACGATAGCACCCGGACCCCCAGGACCAGTGGGGTCAGGGTGGGCTTGTCCACTGATGAGGTTCAGAGCAAGGCAGGCATTGCCTGGACCTGTCCACAGGGTGCTAACAGCTGCTGCTGTGGGGAAGTGCCGGGCTGGCAGCTGATAATGGGATGAGGCTGTGTGACAGCCGTGGCTGTCACCTGGGGCCTGGGCTGGGAGATGCCTGTGACCATAACAAACTCCCGTGGGATGCTGCTATGTGAAATAGGCACGTCCTGCCGCATGTCGAACCCACAGCACAAACTTACAGAGGGCATCTGCTGGTCAACGGCCAACCCTGGGTAGCAGCCTCAGCTGTTATTCTGATCCTCTGTCGAGAAAGGACTCGTGGTCCAGCTGCGAGGGCTGCAGGTAGATGGCCACGTGCAGCTGCTGGAGACTCTGGGCTGGCCTCAGCCTTGGTCTTCTCGTGGCAGCCCCTGCTTCTGATGGTGTCTTTCTCTTCCTCATTGCTCAGTTCATCCGATACACATCCAGTAGCCTTTGATTAGGTGTGTGGCACAATAGAAGAAATCAAAGGAGGAGAGCAAAGGTATTCTCGTATCAGGGGCACTAGTGTGTTCTAAGCTGGATGATGGGGAGACAGAGATGAGGGGAGGATGTTGCAGCCCCTTCCTCAGTGTAACATGTGTGTAACATGTGTGTAACATGTGTGTAACATGTGTGTAACAAACATGCCACGAGGGGTGCTGAAGACACGTGTCTGCTCATGGCAGAGATGCACAGGGCAAGGGGGAGGAGCGGACTCAGTTCCTTCTAAGAACAGGGCAGGTTTCCTGGAGGTGTTAGCATTAGGTTTGGACTTTGATGTAAAGAGCGTTTGCACCAGGAGTGTGAGGGCATGGCTGGTAATCAAGGGCCAGCCATTGTATAAAGAAAAGCAAGGAGGCAGGGAATTGAGTCTGTGATCAGCAGCGTGTGAAATGGTCCACTTTGTTCTTTCGTTTGGAGCTACCCCTCCAGCTTATTGTGCCGGTCTCATCCGCACGTGTACCTTGAACGTCAGGTCTTTGTTGATGGGCCAACCTCATCTCCAGTGCTGAAACTCATCTATATGGATCCCTGTGCCTACAATCTTCCCCCTCTACCTCTTGGTCTAGCAAACTGTCACTAGATTTAAATGTCACTTCCTTGCGGAAGTCTTCTCCATTCTCTAGTGGAGGTTATAACCCCACATCACGTTCCTGTTGCACTCTGCAGCCAGCTGTTATGACAACATCACACTTAGAATGCTGGAGTAGGTTTCCATGTTCTTCTCCAGGCGATCTTCCTGACTCAGGGATCGAACCCACGTCTCCTGCGTCTCCTGCCTTGCAGGCAGGTCCTTTAGCACTGAGGCACCAGGGAAGCCCTGTGTATTAGTTATTCTGTCTATATTTTCTTCACCATATACCAAGCCCTATGAGGTCCACCGCCGTTTATTTAGTGCCCAGAGTGGGCCATGGAACACAATGATTATTCTTTGGATGATTGAAGAACAAGGGTAACATTGGACAGACAGGTAGCAACTCTTGGAAGTTCTTAAAAGCGGAGTCAAGGAGCTTGGGTTTTCCTATTAAGTAAAATGGGGACGCTTGTACTTATTTAGGAAAACTTAGCCCAGCAGACCTCCTTGGAAAAATTAACAACATTTCTTCTCTATGTGGTATTTACTTCATAACGCCTTCAAGGGCCATCTGTGTTGCATGGATTAATTCTTCTTCTGTGGAGAAGGATTTCCTTCTTTCTTCTGACTGAGTGCTGTGTGTGTGTGTGTTTATACATATGCCACACCTTCTTTATCCATCCTATTTGTTAATGGACACCCTTAGGTTGTTGCCATATCACATCTTGGCTCTGTTAATGGTGCTGCAGTGAAGATGAAAGTACAGATACCTTTTCAGAATAGCTTTCATTTCCTTTGAATATGTACCTAGAAGTGAGATTGCTGGGTCCTATGGTAGTTCTGTTTTTAATGTTTTGAGTAACCTCCATTTTGTTTTCCACAGTGGCTGCACCAATCCACATTCCTGCCAGCAGAGCCAAGGGCCCGCTTTCCTCCACATCCTTGCCAGGACTTGTTACCTCTTGCCTTTTTGCTGATAGCCATTCTAACAGGTGTCAGGTGGAATCTCTTTGGGGTTTAATTTGCATTTCTGTGATGATTGGTGATATTTGAGACTCTGTTTAGTGTACCTGTTGGCCATTGATATGTCTTCTTTGGAAAAATGTCCATTCAGTTCCTCTACTCATTTTTAATGCAGGTTTAAAAAAATTATTTTAGTTCTTCACATAGTTTGGTTACTAATTCCTTACCAGACATGTAATTTGCAAATGTTTCCTCTCACTCTATAGGTTGTCTTTTCACTGTGTTCATGGTTTCTTTTGCTGCACAGAATCTGTTTAGTCTGATATATCCTCACTTAGTAATTTTTACTATCCTAGAATCATAGTGACAACATACAAAGCTGACGAGGTTTCAGAGAAACTGAATTACTCAAATGTATGTCATAGAGAACGCACTCATAAGCATTTATTCCAGAGAAAGGAAAGCTTATGCTCACAGACAGGCTTATACATAAATGTTCACAGCAGCTTTATTCATAATCACAAGAACAGCCTAGATGTTGTTTAACAGGTAAATGGTTAAACAAACTCAATTCCTGTGTAACCACACTATGAAATTGTACTCAATTTTCCGCAGGAAAAAGGAACAAACTTCTCATAACATGCAACAACCTGGATGACTCTCCAGGGAATTATGCTGAGTAAAGAAAATCCATTCAAAATTGTTACATACTGGATAGTTCTGCTTATGTAACATTATTGAAATCAGAAAACTTTGTAAATCGAAAACAGATTCGTTGTTGCCAGGGGTTCGGGATGGTGGCGATAGGCTGTAGTAGGCATGCTTATGAAAGGACAATATGAGAGATGCTTGAGATTTTGGAAATGTTCAGTTTCTTGACTGAGTTGGTGGAACTAAAATTGTACAGAGTTTAGCACACACAAGTACAGTAAAGTGGGGGAAATCTGAATCAAATCAATGGATAACACCAATGTTTGTATCCTAAAAGTGCTGTTATATTAAAGTTTTACAAACTGTTCATTGGAGGAAACGGCAAAGTGTACTAGAGCGCCTCTGTGTTATTTCTCACAGCTGCGTGGGAGTCTAAGTTATCTTGTTGTTCAGTCACTAAGTCGTGTCCCGCTCTTTGTGATCCAACGGACTGCAGCATTCCAGGCTTCCCTGTCCTTCACTGTCTCCTGGAGTTTGCTCAAGCTCATGTCCACCGACTCAGTGATGCCATCCAACCATCTCATGCCCTGTCATCCCTTTCTCCTTCTGCCATCAATCTTTCCCAGCATCAGAGTCTTTGACAATGAGTTGGCTCTTTGCATCAGGTGGCTAAAGTATTCAGCTTCAGCATCAGTCCCTCCAATGAATATTCAGGGTTGATTTCCTTTAGGATTGACTGGTTTGATTTCCTAGCTGTCCAAGGGGCTCTCAAGAGTCTTCTCCAACACCACAGTTCAAAAGCATCAATTCTTTGGTGCTCAGCCTTCTTTATGGCCCATCTCGCACTTCAGTACATGACTGTTGGGAAAGTCATAACTTCGACTACATGGACCTTTGTTGGCAAAGTGACGTCTGCTTTTTAATACAGTGTCTAGGTTTTGATCGCTTTTCTTTCAAGGAACAAGTATCTTTTAATTTCATTGCACCTGTCACCATCCACAGTGATTTTGGAGTCCAAGACAGTAAAATCTGTCACTGTTTCCACTTCCCCCATCTATTTGCCATAAAGTCCCAGGACTGGATGTATACGATTATTCAGATAAATATATTGATTAAAGATGAGCTGTCTCACTGTGCCTGCGGCTTCTCTGGTAGCCCAGCAGCTAGGACGTCTGCTGCTGTGGCCTGGGCCCAGTTTCTATGGGTCAGGGCACCACGCTCCTGCAGGCAGCTTGTCATGGACAGCAAAAAAGAAGAGAAAAAGGGAAATGGAGTACGTCTGTTTTTTTTCCTGCCTGGACTCAGGCGGTTCCCAGCCTTAGAATAAAGCCAGCACCCCAGAGCTAAGGGCAGAGGATGCGGGGGGATTAGGTCCACTGTGATTCTTCTGATCTCCGGTCAGTGAGGGGAAGTGAAAGCTGCCCAGTCGTGTCCGACTCTTTGTGACCCCCATAGACTACAGTCCTTGGAATTCTCCAGGCCAGAATACTGGAGTCGGTAGCCTTTCCCTTCTGCAGGGGATCTTCCCAACCCAGGGATTGAACTCAGGTCTCTCATATTGCAGGCGGATTCTTTACCAGCTGAGCCACAAGGGAAGCCCAAGAATACTAGAGTGGGTAGCCTATTCCTTCTCCAGCAGGTCTTCCTGGCCCAGGAATTGAATTGGGGTCTCCTGTATTGCAGGCAGATTCTTTACCAGCTGAGCTACCAGGGAAGCCCAAGAATACTAGAGTGGGTAGCCTATTCCTTCTCCAGCAGATCTTCCTGGCCCAGGAATCGAATCGGGGTCTCCTGTATTGCAGGCGGATTCTTTACCAGCTGAGCTATCAGCGAAGCCCCAATCTGTCTCTGTGCTTGTCAGTCACGTAAGCCAGTGAATTTCCTTATTGTTAAGGAACTTGTCAAGGGGTTTTCCTTCCCTAATACTAAGCAAGTTCTCACTCTTCTCTCTGGGAAGTGAGCCGAGAGAAAGGTTATGAAATTCACATTGGCAAGGCAGTGAGAATAAACCAAAAGTACAGTCTTTAGGAGACGACTTGAGCTTGAAGTTCTTTGATGGCAGGTTACCTTGGACTTCCCTAGTGGCTCAGATGGTAAAGTGTCTGCCTAAAATGCAGGAGACCTGGGCTTGATCCCTGGGTTGGGAAGATTCCCTGGAGAAGGGAAAGGCTACCCACTCCAGTATTCTGGCCTAGAGAGTTCCATGGACTGTGTATAGTTTATGGGGTCCCAAAGAGTTGGACCTGACTGAGCAAATTTCACTTTCACTTTTCACTTTCTGAAGAGGCTACTGATACTTCTATAATTCTTTGCTTTAAGTTTCCAAAACAAATATTCACTGTGTGTTTTTTCTATATTTTGGAACAGCAAGTTAAATGGATAAAGTCCCCACCTCATGGAGGTTGCATTCTAGTATAGGGAGACAAACACTGAACACAAAATCACAGAAATAAAATCCAATACGTTGAAGTGGCTTGCCTGGAGACTCAGAGGGTAAAGAATCTGCCTGCAATGCAGGACACCTGGGTTTGATCTCTGGGTTGGGAAAATTCTCTGGAGAAGGGAATGACAACCTACTCCAGTATTCTTGCCTAGAGAATTCCAGACAGAGGAGCCTGGTTAGCTACAGTTCATGGAGTCGCAAAGAGTCGGACACAACTGAGCGACCAATAGTTTCCCTTTCAAGGGTGATAAGTACTAAAGAGGGAGACACATGAAGGGCCAGAGCGTCATGGGTGTGAGCAGGGAGGGTGATGGTTGATATGTTGCTGTGAGGTCAGGAATGATGTTGACTATAATGTGCCATTTGAACAGAGACGGAAGGAAGTGAATGAGTGAGGCCATGCGGATTTCTGGATGAAGTGCATTCCACCTGGAAGAGAAAATGACTTGTCTCTTTGGACATCTGTTTATAGAGCTGTTGAAGATGGATCCGATGATCTTTTAGGAAGTCAATCTGCTTTTTCAAAACATTACATTGACTTGGGCTTCCCTGGTAGCTCAGCTGGTAAAGAATCTGCCTGGAATGCAGGAGACCCCAGTTCAATTCTTGGGTCAGAAAGATCTGCTGGAGAAGGGATAGGCTATCCACTCTGGTATTCTTAGCTTCCCTTGTGGCTCAGCTGGTAAAGATTCCACCTGCAATGTGGAAGACCTGGGCTCAATCTCTGGGTAGGGAAGATCACCTGGAGAAGGGGACAGCTACCGATTCCAGTATTTTGGCCCGGAGAATTCCATAAACTGCATAGTCTACGAGGTCACAAAAAGTCGGACACGACTGAGTGACTTTCTTGTCACTTGGCATATTGACTTGGTGCAGAGTAAGAAACCAAAGTTTTAATTTAAAAGGTTACTTTTAAACTGCCTGAGTCAGTTTCATATGAATAACCTATATATGACCTCATGACTCAAGGAGGTAGAGAAAATGTGTGAAATTCCCTATGAAGGCAGTGGGCTCAGATGTCACTTTCTATTCTTTTTCCATCACAAGAGAGTGGCAGGCGGGAAAAAATAAGTGGGTGTTAGTGGATATGAGCTTAGACATATCTGTGCTCCGTGTCTATGTCTATCAAAAAGTCATAATTGCAAGGTAAGCTCCACAGCATTACAGATGTGTGAATAAGTGAGGAGATGGAGAAAAAGGCATTTTATAAGCTTTATATTCATTAGTATCTTGAGTGTCAGACTAGTGAGATTGTTCCCATGACTTGGTGGTCCAAAATCTCTCTCTCTCTCTCTTTTTTTTTTTTTTTTTTTTTTGAAGAGAGGGACATAAGATGAAATACATGGATGTGAACATCCAGGGGAAAAACGCATGCACACCCAGTTTCTGAGGGGGTGTTCAGAGATCCTCTGAAACTCATCCTGTGAGGTTCAAGTTTATGAGCCCTATAGAACCATTGGGTTTGACACACCTTGTTTATTAGATAACACATGGGTTACTTCGGGAATAAAGTGGGAAATGGAGGTAAAAGGACTGTGTGTTGTAAAAACAGCGCATTGACTATTGTTAAATGCCCAGGAGGATGCATTTGTGTGTAGACATGTATGTTTCTACATTCATCCGATTTTTTGCTTGCCATGGTGGTGAAGGGGACAATATATTGCTTGTTTGTGAAAAGATATGCATGAGCACATTTGTGAGCCTTGCTGGGCATAACTTTTCATTCAATGCATCTGTGTGTGTGTGTGTGTGTGCATGTGCGTGCAGGTGTGGGTGTGTTTTGTTAGCGTTTGTTGAAAGTGAAGACTTTTGGATCAATACCCCAGAAGATGAATCTCGGGTAGAGCAGGACCTGGCCCCAGGGGCTGACATCCTGCAAGGTTGTCTGAAAAATCCTTTTGCAGGCAGATGCTAGCATAGTCTAAAAAAAACATTGACCGTGTCTAGAACTGTGTCTGACTATTTTCTGTAAGTTTTAAAGAGAAAAGGAAGACATAATCCTCTCTTTGGTCTTTAGTTGTTTTCACTTCTTTTGTTCCTCATATTGATGGAGAGCCAGAAAGGAGAAAAAAGTTTCCATCAGGAAATAAATTCCTTCTGCATCTCTGTGATTTTCAGGGCATGGAGCACACTGGCAAGAATTTGAATTTGGGAGTTAAACTGGTGAATTCTGATGCTACTCTGCTGTTATTATGACACACACTGGGTGAGGTATTGCCCTTCCCAAGCTACAAATTGCTTGTCACTAAGATGGAGGCTAGTATCTTTTTTACAAGGTTGAGTCACTGTTGAGAGTATCATATACGATAATGTATATATAATGGTTTGCACCAAATAAACCTATATTTATTTAAGTTAAAAATACTCTAAAGAGTTAAATAGTGTTTTTTTCCCTGTGGTAGACTTTCCAGATTCACTTTGAAAAAGAGCTTGGAAAACGATCATTAAATATTAAAACAGATATTTCTCAGTGCTGACTTTATGCCAGGCACTGTGTTAGGGGTTGGGGATACAGGGGAAAACAAATTCATAATCCTTACATAAAAGCATTTGCAGTCTACTGAGGGAGAGAAGCAAGCAGACAAAAAATAAATATATATTGAAAACTGTAGCAAGAGGAATAAAAATGATAGCAACTCATGCTATGAGACTGATGAACAAGAAGAGTCTAATTTAGCCTAAGTCATCAAGGACGACTTCTTGGAGGAAGTGACTGTCAACTTGAGACCCAAAATGTGTGCAGAGCTGAGGTAGTAGCTAAAATCTGCCTCTTAAAAACTGCTTTTCTGCCTGTGATTCTGCAGAACAAACATGAAATTGAATTCTTTTCCCATGCAGAAAAGTAAGTGAGGGAAAGGGGTGGAAGGATATAGGTTTGGAGGATATTAAGAGATAAATCTTATTTTTTTTATTGTAGTCTCTTTCCTTCACACTGTGGCTAATCCCTTGATTTTTGATTCATAAATAGATAGAATTTTCCCTCACGTCATAGCCTTGCCTAAAGACAATGAGTGCATTTCACAACAAATGATTTATAGACTAAAATCTGGAGAGATTCCGCTCATAAATGTACTCCAGCCGTTTATCTTGATCATCTGCTATATCAGGGCCTGGCTTGGATGCTTTTGAATTAACTGCAGATTAAATGATTCAAGCCAGTTTGGAAAAGTACAAAGGCAGAAGTGGGGGGGGCACATGGCAGGAGGCTGATCATCACTGCGATGGTATCCTAATTAATTTTAGAAGGCAAAGAACTTCTACCACTCACCGCAGGATTAAAAGCAGGAGAGGTGGAAGGGAGCGTCAGATCCTTGGGGGTTAGTGGGTGGATGAACGTTCAGTCAGCAATGCGTGTATTGAGCATGTACTCTGTGTCAGACATGGAGGGCTCAGTGGGGAGCACCTAAGCCATGGGTGCAGTTCTCAGGGAAAATACAGACTCGGGGGTGTGGGGAGGAGAAAATACAGCCCACAAGAGAACAAGAGATCTACTGATCTCTCCCGAACCCAGTGTCAGTTCAGCCTAGTGGAGACTGAGCCTGGCTCAGATCGTGCTGCAGCTTCCAAACAGCCCGGCTTCCTTCCCTCTGCCAAGCTATTCTCCTTCCCATGATTATTCATTCATGCAATCATCCACCTGCAGTTTGACAAGTGTAGATCTCGAGCTTCTATTCTGCTTTTTGTTCTTTGCAACTGATGGGAGTCCCTGAGGATGAATGAGATGGGACCTGCATCTTCAGAAGAGCTCAGAATCTCCTAGGAGTAGATAGGATTCCTGCAAATCATTACAGTGCAAGACAGATTTGGGTAAGTATGTCAAAAGAGTTGCATTGGGGAAGTTGTGAGTGTTCACAGGAAACAGACGTCTTATTTAGTTTGGTGACTGACTTGATGAAAGAAGCCAGGAATTCAACCACTCTACCCTGAGTGCCTTACTCTGATACAGGCTCTATGCTAGATTCGCGAGCTATGTAGATGACCAGCCAGTGGTGCTTCCCAATATCAGGACCTAGTGTAGAAGATGAGACAGATATTCAGATAATAATTTTAGTAAAATGTGGGGACATTCACCCACTTAACAACTATTTCTGAAGTATCTACCACAAACCAGTCTTTGCGCTCTTGTATATTGATAGAAGGTGAGTAAAATAGACATCCTTGCCCCACGGCATTTATACTCAGGCCTATAGTCTGGTAGATGTATTCTGTTATTTTACTAGGCAATACCAGTTTTAGTGATTGCCAGATGCAGTAGGTGCTGAAAGGGTCCATGGAACTTTCAGGGAACTAACTTGTCTAAACAATGCTCAAACTACCACACAATTGCACCCATCTCACATGCTAGTAAAGTGATGCTCAAAATTCTCCAAGCCAGACTTCAGCAATACGTGAACCGTGAACTCCCTGATATTCAAGCTGGTTTTAGAAAAGGCAGAGGAACCAGAGATCAAATTGTCAACATCTGCTGGATCATGGAAAAAGCAAGAGAGTTCCAGAAAAACATCTATTTCTGCTTTATTGACTATGCCAAAGCCTTTGTGTGGATCACAATAAACTGTGGAAAATTCTGAAAGAGATGGGAATACCAGACCACCTAACCTGCCTCTTGAGAAATCTGTATGCAGGTCAGGAAGCAACAGTTAGAACTGGACACAGAACAACAGACTGGTTCCAAATAGGAAAAGGAGTACGTCAAGGCTGTATATTGTCACCCTGCTTATTTAACTTCTATGCAGAATACATCATGAGAAATGCTGGGGTGGATGAAGCACAAGCTGGAATCAAGATTGCCGGGAGAAATNCTGTGAAGAAGGCTGAGTGCCGAAGAATTGATGCTTTTGAACTGTGGTGTTGGAGAAGACTCTTGAGAGTCCCTTGGACTGCAAGGAGATCCAACCAGTCCATTCTGAAGGAGATCAGCCCTGGGATTTCTTTGGAAGGAATGATGCTAAAGCTGAAGCTCCAATACTTTGGCCACCTCATGTGAAGAGTTGACTCATTGGAAAAGACTCTGATGCTGGGAGGGATTAGCGGCAGGAGGAGAAGGGGACGACAGAGGATGAGATGGCTGGATGGCATCACAGACTCGATGGACATGAGTCTGAGTGAACTCCAGGAGTTGGTGATGGACAGGGAGGCCTGGCGTGCTGCGATTCATGGGGTTGGAAGAGTCGGACACGACTGAGCGACTGAACTGAACTGAACTTATCTTGTCTACTGGGGTCAAAGCACTGGATATCCAATGGGCAAGATTCTAACTGAGGATAGTTCAACAAATAGCCCAGTGGATGAGGGTTTTGATTTCTTTATATTCTTATTAATATCTGTTAGTATGTGACTTTTTGATCCTAGCCACCTTAGTGGGTATGAAGTGATAGCTCATTGCAGTTTCCATTTACATTTTCCCAATTACTGATATTGAGCCTCATTTAGTATGCTTATTAATTTTTTTGCATGTTATCATTAGAGAAATGTCTATTCAGATCATTTGATCATTTGCTCATTGTTGGTAGGTTAATTGTTAATTTTATTGTTGAAGACTATTTTTGTCTGAATAGTTTCAAGATCCTGTGGATTTCAGGTAAGGCTAGATCTAGTGGCTCAACAGTATCACCAAAGATCATTTTGTTTATGCATCTTATTTGCAAGGGATGTCTGTTTTACTCACCTGTATCCATATACAAGAGCAGAAAGACTGTTTGTGGTAGATACTTGGGAAATAGTTGTTGAGTGGGTGATACAAAGGCCTCCACAGTGTAGGCTTCCTCTCAGTGGTTGGAAATGGCTGCTAACTGTGCTGCTGGGTCAGATGCTGCCTCAGTCATACCCAGTGGCAGAGGGCAAGCTTTCTCATCCCTACTGTAGAGGCCCTGGGCTTCCCTTTGATTGGTTTAGGTCACATGACCACCTCTGACGCTGGACAGAGCGGAATGGAAATTACAGTTAACCCCAGTGATGCTGGAATGGGAATTACACAGACTGATTGGGCCGCTTAGGATGCATATGAAGACCTGAGACTTCATTCAGCGCCTGCTCGCACCCCAAATGCACAGGAGATCAACCCTGGGATTTCTTTGGAAGGAATGATGCTAAAACTGAAGCTCCAGTACTTTGGCCACCTCATGCAAAGAGTTGACTCATTGGAAAAGACCCTGATGCTGGGAGGGATTGGGGGCAGGAGGAGAAGGGGACGACCGAGGATGAGATGGCTGGATGGCATCACGGACTCGATGGACGTGAGTCTGAGTGAACTCTTGGAGTTGGTGATGGACAGGGAGGCCTGGCGTGCTGCGATTCATGGGGTCGCAAAGAGTCGGACACGACTGAGCGACTGAACGGAACAGAACGGGTACACAATGGGGGAGGGTAGAGACAGACGTTAGAAGGGCAACCAACACAATCCACTGTAGAGCTGTGTAATTATAGGTTATGTAGCTATTTGATTAATGTCTGTGTTCTCCGTTAGAGCATCAAGGTGGGGATCACATTTCTTTTGCTTGAATTGCATGTTAATGGGCAGCCATGAGCTAGATAATGAATTCTGGGCTTTATATGGATTAAAATGCTACTACTATGTGGTTGATATTATTCCTGCATTGCTTTTGTCATCATCCCTATTTTCTCACATCCAACATAAGATCCATCATCTCACACCCAATAACGGGCAGAGCTGGGATTTGAACCCGAGCAGTCTAAGTCCTGGGTATTCATGATTTCTCTCCCCAGGAAATAATTTTTGTCTTTGTAACTCTTAGCACAACATGTGGCACAAAATAGGCACAGGACCTCAACAAGTATCTGTTGAAATGAAATTGAATTAAATTATAATGTTTTAAAATAAAGCCATGAGCTCCTCCCTTTCATGGCAAGAAAAGCAGTAGAAGTCAGAGTCAGTGGCTGGAAGAATTTCCCAGCGGCCCTTCCATCACACTGATGCTCCTGACCACAGCTTGGAGACAGAATTCTGAGTCAGAATGTCCGAAGGCTCATGTGTCAGCTGAATAATCTTCTGACCTTCCCTGAGCTCTTCTCCCAGGGGTTCAGACCAGCCTCCCAACATGCACAAGTGAGTGTAGAAATCTAGATATCAACTTTGAAACCAGGCCTTAAATGCCTTCTATGATAAATAATTCAAAAGTCCTGTAGATTTTCCCCCCCTTCCTTTGACTCAAAAGAGGAATAATGTGAGATCAAAACCCCCAGAAGAATATGAAGAAAAATATTCAGAAAAGACATGGGTGCTTGGAATAGAAAGCATCTTCTTTTGCCATGCATCAAAAGAAGCTCTCAGTTTATCAGGCATTTCCACGTGGGCTGTGGCACACTGGGATGAGAATAAAAGCATAGCAGCGAATTCTAGGTCATTAGACTGGAGAGTCAGCTGAAATGAAGCTAAATCTTGTCTTTCCTTTGAGACAGGCACACTTGCAAAAGCGCTATTCAATTTATGACTGTTCCCTAATTTGTTTTTTCCACATTTGGGATTGAGAGATACCTTAAATGACCTGAAAAAATAAAATCCTTTGATGGAAGGTATTTTATACTTTTTAAGGAGCATTCATTTGCATTAACTTGTATGCTATCGCAAGGATCAGACATCCACTTTGATATAAGAAAGGCTAGTATTATTGGTCCCATTTTACAGCAGATATAATTGAGGCTCATACAGGTGCCATGATGCTTTGAGTGTGATACAGCTGGTGAGGGCCAGAGCTGAATTTCTATCAGGTCCCCAAGTTGTTAATTACAGAACTGCTATGTGACTTAGCAATTTCATTTCTAGGTATACATCCAAGAAAAATAAAAACATGTCTACACAAAAAATTTGCATGCCAAGGTGAATAACAGCACTCATTCATAACAGTCAAAAAGTGGAAACAACCCAAATGTCCATCAGCTGATGAATGGAGAGGCAGAATTTGATGTATTCCCATGATGGAACGTCATTAAGCAATGATATATGCTATGCTACAACCTGGATGAATTTGGAAAATGTCATGCCGAATAAAAAATGCCAGACACAGAACTTACCTGTTACCTGAATACATTTATACGAAATGTCCGAAATAGGCAAATGGGTAGCAAAAGGCAGATTAGTGATTGCCTAGGGCAGGGAAGGCAAAGAGTGTTGGGAGAGAGTGACTGCTAATGGATTCACGGTTTCTTTTGGGGGTGAGGAAATATTCTAATATTCAGTTCAGTTCAGTCACTCAGTCGTGTCCAACTCTTTGCAACCCCATGAATTGCAGAACGCCAGGCCTCCCTGTCCATCACCAACTCCGAGAGTTCACCCAGACCCACGCCTATGGAGGCAGTGACGCCATCCAGCCATCTCATCCTTGGTCGTCCCCTTCTCCTCCTGCCCCCAATCCCTCCCAGCATCAGGGTCTTTTCCAATGAGTCAACTCTTCGCCTAAGGTGGCCAAAGTACTGGAGCTTCAGTTTTAGCATCATTCCTTCCAAAGAAATCCCAGGGTTGATCTCTTTGTAGTCCAAGGGACTCTCAAGAGTCTTCTCCAACACCACAGTTCAAAAGAATCAATTCTTCGGCGCTCAGCCTTCTTCACAGTCCAACTCTCACATCCATACATGACCACAGGAAAAACCACAGCCCTGATGAGACGGACCTTAGTCAGCAAAGTAATGTCTCTGCTTTTGAATATACTATCTAGGTTGGTCATAACTTTTCTTCCAAGGAGTAAGCGTCTTTTAATTTCATGGCTTCAGTCGCCATCTGCAGTGATTTTGGAGCCCAAAAAAATTAAGTCTAACACTGTTTCCACTGTTTCCCCATCTATTTCCCATGAAGTGATGGGACCAGATGCCATTATCTTTGTTTTCTGAATGTTGAGCTTTAAGACAACTTTTTCACTCTCCTCTTTCACTTTCATCAAGAGGCTTTTGAGTTCCTCTTCACTTTCTGCCATAAGGGTGGTGTCATCTGCATATCTGAGGTTATTGAGATTTCTCCCAGCAATCTTGATTCCAGCTTGTGTTTCTTCCAGTCCAGCATTTCTCATGATGTACTCTGCATATAAGTTAAATAAGCAGGGTGACAATATACAGCCTTGATGTACTCCTTTTCCTATTGGGAACCAGTCTGTTGTTCCATGTTCAGTTCTAACTGTTGCTTCCTGGCCTGCATACAGATTTCTCAAGAGGCAGGTTAGGTGGTCTGGTATTCCCATCTCTTTCAGAATTTTCCACAGTTTACTGTGATCCACACACTCAAAGGCTTTGGCATAGTCAATAAAGCAGAAATAGATGTTTTTCTGGAACTCTCTTGCTTTTTCCATGATCCAGCAGATGTTGGCAATTTGATCTCTGGTTCCTCTGCCTTTTCTAAAACCAGCTTGAACATCAGGGAGTTCACGGTTCACATATTGCTGAAGTCTGGCTTGGAGAATTTTGAGCATTACTTTACTAGCATGTGAGATGAGTGCAATTGTGCGGTAGTTGGAGCATTCTTTGGCATTGCCTTTCTTTGGAATTGGAATGAAAACTGACCTTTTCCAGTCCTGTGGCCACTNGATCCAGCAGATGTTGGCAATTTGATCTCTGGTTCCTCTGCCTTTTCTAAAACCAGCTTGAACATCAGGAATTTCACGGTTCACGTATTACTGAAGCCTAGCTTGGAGAATTTTGAGCATTACTTTACTAGCATGTGAGATGAGTGCAATTGTGCGGTAGTTTGAGCATTCTTTGGCATTGCCTTTCTTTGGGATTGCAATGAAAACTGACTTTCTCCAGTCCTGTGGCCACTGCTGAATTTTCCAAATTTGCTGGCATATTGAGTGCAGCATGGTCACAGCATCATCTTTCAGGATTTGAAATAGCTCAGCTGAAATTCCATCACCTCCACTAGCTTTGTTCATAGTGATGCTTTCTAAGGCCCACTTGACTTCACATTCCAGGATGTCTTGCTCTAGGTGAGTAATCATACCATCATGATTATCTGTGTTGTGAAGCTCTTTTTTGTACAGTTCTTCTGTGTATTCTTGCCACCTCTACTTAATATCTTCTGCTTCTGTTAGGTCTAGATCATTTCTGTCTTTTATCAAGACCATCTTTGCATGAAATGTTCCCTTGGTATCTCTAAGTTTCTTGAAGAGATTTCTAGTCTTTCCCTACTTTCTATTTAATAGGAAATTGCTAGAAAATGGGTATACAACACATCTCTGTGTTATCCAACCAAAGTTTAAGAATATATTCTCAGTACAGAAAATAACAGCGGTGCCCAACTCTTGACACCAGGGACTGGTTTTGTGAAAGACAATTTTTCTGTAGACTAGGGAGTTGCAGGATGGTTTGGGGATGATTCAAGTGGATTGCTTTTATTGTGCATGTTATTTCTATCACTATTACCTCAGCTCCACCAGCATTAGATCCTGGAGGTTGAAGACCCCTGCATTAGACCTCATTTCTTTTATTTGGCAATTATCCCTCCAATCAATATTTAATACCTCTGCTGCTGCTGCTAAGTCACTTCAGTCGTGTCTGACTCTGTGCCATCCCATAGATGGCAGCCCACCAGGCTCCACCGTCCCTGGGATTCTCCAGGCAAGAACACTGGAATGGGTTGCCATTTCCTTCTCCCTTATTACCTCTAACCTCAGCTAAACATCCTTGAAAAAGTATTCCTTATTTATTCAGTGTTGCCCTATTTTACATATTTAAAATATCCATATTCCATACACAGTATGGAGTTATGCAAAACTTTCTCTGTACAGACAACCAAACAAACACCTCAAGGCACACAAGCCACGAAATGGAAGTTTGCAATGTATGGAGGATGAAATTGACTTCAAGAGAGCAACTGTTTTTTAGCAATGGTGCTAATAGCTCAAAAGTGATCGTGTTAGAGATATTTAAAAAAGTAAACACTGTGCCAGAGGCTGTGGACAATGTGGATAAAGACACACATAGGAAATCTCAACACCGTGCTAGAGATGAGAATGTGACAGCTAGGTTACCATGGAAACAGAGCAAGGACACCAGCTACTAACTCTGAATACCAATTAGCAGCTAGCCCTTCTTTATGTTACTAAAATTCGTTGTCAAGGCAACATACAGGATTGGTTCACATTATCAAATGAATAACAAACTGAATCCAAAAAGTCAGATTCTTTAAGATCCATAAAATCCAAAGAAATTATTTATAGAGATTCATGCAGCTTACAGGATAGTATCTATTGTCTCTGTAATTCCCCATCCCTCAATTTCTGTAAAATATCCCTTAAGCTGATATTGAGATATATGTCTTAGTACTATCATTTATGTTTCCAGCCGAAGTGCACACACACACACACACCCCACCCCCGCCATGAGAAACATCATCCAATAAGTTCTTTCAGTATAAGCAAAACACAAACTACCTAGGTTATATCTACACAAAATATTTGCCTGGGTAGCTATATTTTATCAGGCACCTGTGCAGCGTGTGCATCAGTTGCTCAGTTGTGTCTTTTGTGACCCCCATGGATGATAGCCTGCCAGGCTCCTCTGTCCATGGGATTTTTCAGGTAAGAATACTGGAATGGGTTGCCATTTTCTTCCTCCAGAGGATCTTCGTGACCGAGGGAGCAAACCCACGTCTCTCGTGTCTCCTGCATTGCAGGCAGATCCCTTACCTGCTGAGCCACCAGGGAAACCCCATCAAGCACCTGTTATCTGCTTATATAACAGTTGCTTCATATATGGTATTTAGTCTGAAAAATGTATATATAATACCCACATTTTGCTCAGAACCATGTTAAATTGAACTGTTTGTCACAGGTGAGATTCAGCCTGAACTCTTCCAGAGTCTGTGATTTAAGAGCTAGCTTCTCTTACGCAAACACAACACCTGTCACTCAGTAACTAGGTAACGTCGAACAAGCTAACTTCTCTAGTCCTGCTGCGCTGCTAAGTCGCTTCAGTCGTGTCTGACTCTGTGCGACCCCATAGATGGCAGCCCACCAGGCTCCCCCGTCCCTGGGATTCTCCAGGCAAGAACACTGGAGTGGGTTGCCATTTCCTTCTCCAATGCATGAAAGTGAGAAGTAAAAGTGAAGTCGCTCAGTCGTGTCCGACTCTTAGCGACCCCATGGACTGCAGCCTAGCAGGCTCCTCCGCCCATGGGATTTTCCAGACAAGAGTACTGGAGTGGGGTGCCATTGCCTTCTCCACTAGTTCAGAGTCCTAGTATGCTAAGGATTTTTAGTGAGATCTGACCATTTCTCCAGAGAAGGCAATAGCACCCCACTCCAGTACTCTTGCCTGGAAAATCCCACGGACGGAGGAGCCTGGTAGGCTGTGGTCCATGGGGTCGTGAAGAGTTGGGCACGACTGAAGTGACTTCACTTTCACTTTTCACTTTCATGCATTGGAGAAGGAAATGGCAACCCACTTCAGTGTTCTTGCCTGGAAAATCCCAGGTACGGCGGAGCCTGTTAGGCTGCATGGACATGACTGAAGCGACTTAGCAGCAGCAGCTGTAACATATTAAATAATAATGAAAACTATATGGTGGTTGCCACAGGAGGTAAAGATGGGGGAAATTGAAGATAGTCAAAAGGTACAAATTTCTAATTATAAGATAAGTTCTGGGGATGTAATCTACAAGGTCATTATGCAGCATAGTGACTATTTAATACTGTACTATATAGCGGTGGCCAAGACAAGCTACAACACGCCAGAGGTCAGGGCAGTGGCTGAGATGAGCTACCACATGCCCGAGGTCAGGAGTGGCAGCTGAGGGGAGCCACCCCACATCCAAGGAGTAGTGGCTGCATGGTTGCAGGAGGGCCAAGAGGAGCTAATCCACGTACAAGGTCAAGAGGGGTGGCCATGAGGAGATATCCCTCGTCCAAGGTAAGGAGCAGTGGCTGCACTTTGCTGGAGCAGCCATGAAGAGATACCCCACGTCCAAGGTGAGAGAAACCAAATAAGATGATAGGTGTTGCGAGAGTGTATCAGAAGGCAGACACACTGAAACCATACTCACAGAAAACTAGCCAGTCTGATCACACGGACCACAGCCTTGTCTAACTCAATGAAACTAAGCCATGCCATGTGGGGCCACCCAGGACGGGAGGGTCATGGTGGAGCAGTCTGACAGAATGTGGTCCACTGGAGAAGGGAATGGCAAAGCACTTCAGTATTCTTGCCTTGAGAACCCCATGAACACTATGAAAAGGTAAAAAGGTAAGATACTGAAAGAGGAACTCCCCAGCTTGGTATATGCTACTGGAGATCAGTGGACAAATAACTCCAGAAAGAATGAAGGAATGGAGCCAAAACAAAAACAATACTCAGTTGTGGATGTGACTGATGATAAAAGCAAGGTCCAATGCTGTAAAGAGCAATATTGCATAGGATCCTGGAATGTCAGGTCCATGAATCAAGGCAAATTGGAAGTGGTCAAACAGGAGATGGCAAGAGTGAACATCGACATTCTAGGAATCAGCAAAATAAAATGAACTGGAATGGGTGAATTTAAGTCAGATGACCATTATATCTACTACGGTGGGCAGGAATCCCTTAGAACAATACGGCGGAGCCTGTTAGGCTGCATGGACATGACTGAAGCGACTTAGCAGCAGCAGCTGTAACATATTAAATAATAATGAAAACTATATGGTGGTTGCCACAGGAGGTAAAGATGGGGGAAATTGAAGATAGTCAAAAGGTACAAATTTCTAATTATAAGATAAGTTCTGGGGATGTAATCTACAAGGTCATTATGCAGCATAGTGACTATTTAATACTGTACTATATAGCGGTGGCCAAGACAAGCTACAACACGCCAGAGGTCAGGGCAGTGGCTGAGATGAGCTACCACATGCCCGAGGTCAGGAGTGGCAGCTGAGGGGAGCCACCCCACATCCAAGGAGTAGTGGCTGCATGGTTGCAGGAGGGCCAAGAGGAGCTAATCCACGTACAAGGTCAAGAGGGGTGGCCATGAGGAGATATCCCTCGTCCAAGGTAAGGAGCAGTGGCTGCACTTTGCTGGAGCAGCCATGAAGAGATACCCCACGTCCAAGGTGAGAGAAACCCAAATAAGATGATAGGTGTTGCGAGAGTGTATCAGAAGGCAGACACACTGAAACCATACTCACAGAAAACTAGCCAGTCTGATCACACGGACCACAGCCTTGTCTAACTCAATGAAACTAAGCCATGCCATGTGGGGCCACCCAGGACGGGAGGGTCATGGTGGAGCAGTCTGACAGAATGTGGTCCACTGGAGAAGGGAATGGCAAAGCACTTCAGTATTCTTGCCTTGAGAACCCCATGAACACTATGAAAAGGTAAAAAGGTAAGATACTGAAAGAGGAACTCCCCAGCTTGGTATATGCTACTGGAGATCAGTGGACAAATAACTCCAGAAAGAATGAAGGAATGGAGCCAAAACAAAAACAATACTCAGTTGTGGATGTGACTGATGATAAAAGCAAGGTCCAATGCTGTAAAGAGCAATATTGCATAGGATCCTGGAATGTCAGGTCCATGAATCAAGGCAAATTGGAAGTGGTCAAACAGGAGATGGCAAGAGTGAACATCGACATTCTGGAATCAGCAAAATAAAATGAACTGGAATGGGTGAATTTAAGTCAGATGACCATTATATCTACTACGGTGGGCAGGAATCCCTTAGAACAAATGGAGTAGCCATCATGGTCAACAAAAGAGTCTGAAATACAGTACTTGGATGCAATCTCAAAAATGACAGAATGATCTCTCTTCATTTCCAAGGCAAACCATTCAATATCATGGTAATCCAAGCCTAGACCCCAACCAGTAATGCTGAAGAAGCTGAAGTTGAACGGTTTTATGAAGACCTACAAGACCTTTTAGAACTAACATCCAAAAAAGATGTCCTTTTCATCAGAGGGGACTGGAATGCAAAAGTAGAAAGTCAAGAAACACCTGGAGTAACAGGCAAATTTGGCCTTAGAATACGGAATGAAGCAGGGCAAAGACTAATAGAGTTTTTCCAAAAGAACGCACTGGTCATAGCAAACACCCTCTTCCAACAACACAAGAGAAGACTCTACACATGGACATCACCTGATAGTCAACATCGAAATCAGATTGATTATATTCTTTGCAGCCAAAGAAGAAGAAGCTCTATACAGTCAGCAAAAACAAGACCGGGAGCTGACTATGGCTCAGATCACAAACTCCTTATTGCCAAAT
>SJXQ01006020.1:0-38891 GCA_006408695.1 Aepyceros melampus
TCATGTACACTCGTGGCTGATTCATGTCAATGTATAGCAAAACGAATACAATATTGTAAAGCAAAACAAACTAAAAAATGAAAATTAATTAAAAAAAAAAACAAAACACAGAGTGAAAGTCATTCAATCGTACCCAACTCTTTATGGCCCCATGGACTGTTCGTCCGGCCACAATACTGGAGTGGGTAGCCGTTCCCTTCTCAACCCAGGGATCTTCCCAACCCAGGGATCAAACCCAGGTCTCCCACATTGCAGGCAGATTTTTTACCAGCTGAGCCACAAGGGAAGCCCATAAAATACAGAATGCTCAAACAATTATGAATTTCATAAAAATTACAAATGTTTTTAGTATAAGAAGGTCCTGCAAATTCCATGAACACACTTTAGCTAAAAAAAAAAATTTTAATAAAAAATTTCATCATATACCTGAAATTAAAATTTAACTGGGTGATTTGTACTTTTATTTGCTAAACGTGGCAAAGGTTTCAAAGGGTCAATGTTAACAAAACTCAGTCACTGAAAAAAAACTTTTTTTTAACAAATTTTTTGAAGATTCTTTAACAATTTAGATGTTTTCTAACATGGATAGGGAAATGCTATGTATCTACCACTTTGTGTTTAGCACTATTTAAGAAAATTTTCCTTCCTGACACATCCTTTAGTCATATCTCAGATTTCTGGGGCCAGCTGAAATTGCTCAAGAGGAGGTTAGGATCAACCATCTACTTGTGGCAACTTGCAGGAACATTACTTCCCACTTGGCTATAGGAATACAGACTTTGTGGTCAATTTCTGTTTTCACCTCTGTTAGGCAAAGATAACACAGTTCCTCTGCTACACCCATATTTACACGAACAATGTACCCAAATATTTGAAAATGACCATTGTCAAAGAACACAGCTTCTATCATTTTCCTCAGGCTCTACCAACAGAGCAGTAACAAAAGTGCTGAGATATGAAAGGGAGTGGGGTCCCATAAAAAGCCTACGAAAGAAGAAGCGAAACAGGAAGAAGGAACCCCAGTCAGAAGAATGCAAGTCCAGCGGATAATTCAAGGAAGCAGTGAGGTTTGGAAGAGCCTGGCAGAATGTGGGCAAGCTGTATTTATATGACTCAGTTTCAATTTGACTGCTGCTTCTCAAAGTTGTAGGGAACTAACTAGACAGTTCATATGAAATTATTCTGCACACTACAAAACCTTTAGGAGATGTTGCTCATCATGGTCACGAATCAATATGACTTGAACCCAGGGCTCAAGGTGAGGGTATACCTCTAAGAAGTCTGAGAGGGAAAGTGCCCACAGAAGAATTCCTGCAGAACACACCAGGGAGACAAACAACGTGCAAGAATGACCTGCAAGTGGGACTCTTCCTGGTAGTTCCCTTGAAGGAAGCTAGTATACTTTCATATCTTCATGGTCTTTGAGATTTATTTGTATCTATTTTATCAGCTCCCACAAATGTTTTACAGATTATAATAGGAAGAAAAAACAAAAAAAACAAAATCTTTGTAGCTCCAAATTCCTAACACAGTACTCCACACACAGCTGACGTTTAACACACATCTATTAAATTAAACGATTGACGGTCGTTTCCTTTAGAGGACTAAGAAAGATGGTAACTAAACTTGAGACTCAAGAATGAAGAGAGAAAACTACATGAAGTACCGTAATTCAAAAGGTCAGGACCAAAGGAAGTGGATCACATGGTGATGGGGCCCGTGGCATCATGCTCATAGGTGCATCCTCGAAGGGGACCTAGCCTTGAGTTAGAGCCCTAGTCTGCTTCTCACCAGCATGGGACAAACTGCTGATCCTCCCTGCACCTCCAAACCCTGGGTGCATCCAATGGATGCTGGAGGAATACTTACCAAAGAGTTGTGGGGATTAACTGAGATTCCTACACATGTAGAGTCCTTAGCACAGTGCCCGGCATGGAATAAACCCACAATAAATGTTAAGAGAAATAGTAATAAAATACTTAAAAACGAAAAACTTTTTAAAAAACCTTTGTCATGCCTGGGATGAGAGAAAATCTATGTCAAGGAACCATGCCTTGTGGGATCCTGAATACAGGATATTTTACCCTGAAATTCGCATAAATCATTATGTCAACGGTGGTTGTACCAGCCATCACTACATCCTCATCTGTGGGTCTGGAAGAACCCTTGGGGTAGGGTTTGGTTAATTCCACAGGAGACTCATGGACAGAAGAATGGCTAGAAACAGGGGCAGTGGTTTCCGTGGTACAAAATCTACCTTAAAATTTTTTTTTCTTATCTCTACCAAGGGATGACAAGATTGCAAATCCCTCAGCAGGCTGGGATTTCCCATCAAGCCCAGCATCAAAGTAGTTTATTACAAAATTCTTTTTTCTTCCTATAAGAAACTGAAAGGCCAAAGGAGAAGGTATTGTTAAATTAAACCCTTAGCTAACATACACAGGGAGGCACTTGTGGAAGTGGCAACTCCACTTCCCTCTCCCACTTAGACTACATAACATTTACTACATTTAAGGCTTTACACGCACACACATACACACACACACACACACACACACACACACACAAGCCAGAGAGGACTCAAAGGGAGAGAAAAATACTAGCCACCAACTACTGAGACATTTCATATCACACATTACTATGAGACTGCAGTGCTTTCCTTGTGCCTGAAAAATACACAATCTTGTAAACATGGTAAAATCCTACCCATGTGATTTAGTTAAAAATAAACCTTGAATTAAGAAAATATGATTTATTGTGGAACATATTTAAGTAAAAAACTATTACTTTTAATTCATTATGGAGATTGTGAATTTAAAGTCCTTTGGGTCTGCTTTGTGAACAGATTAAGCACATTGAAAATTAGCACTAATTATAATTAGCATTGATCATACCTCCAAATAAATGTTCTAATTTTTATAATGTACTTTTTTAAAGTAGGTTCAAAACATTAATTTTTTTAAAAAATGCCTTTCTCCACTGATTGCACTAAGGTAAAGTAAATTTCAATGTATCTTAGGCAAACTAATTAGAAATCAGGAGAATTTTATACTAATAGGATTTTTAATAGTTGAAAATAACTTTATTTGCTATTTGATTGCTACCACAATTCTTCAAGCTTTCATTTTGTTCATCTCCACTGGCTATACTTACAAGCACCCAGAGACTAGGCAATTTGCCCCTGCTGTTCTGTGAGTTGGTTGAAAATATATAAGATTAGAACCTGAAAGTTTAGAGTTACTAGTATAGTGCATGACCCAGTTACTATAACAAAATGAATTAACCTCTGTTTCCTAGCAGTTTACTTTTACATATTGAGTTAACCTCTTACTCCCAGAAGTCCAATTTCTGGCAACATCAGGGATTCTTTTTAGAACAAATTGTACACAGAAAAGTAAAGAAAAAGTTTGCCAAGTACCCAAAACAGCCATGAAAATGCTTCATTTCCCAGGAGAAGGCCTGAAATCCTCATACAGAATTTATTTATCCTTACCTAAAAATGTTTCTTAAAAGACTTGTTTATCTGTAGTTCAAAATAAGCAGGTTGAAAGTAGTACTGATGTCTGAGCAACTAAAGGTACAAATAATAATTGTACATAAAGTAAAGCCATGTTAGATAATCAAATCAATGACTCTGGTTAGTATGATCAAATAGATTGGTGTTTACCAAACTCTTTCCTTTCCCACATTTACGAAAGAGGTGTACTTCTCTATGTTACTGATGTTTAGGTTCAGTACGTGACCTACTTTGACCAATGGAATGGAATCAGATACAAGAAGAGACTTGAAATGCGCTTGCACCCTTGGACTAGCTCTACTGTATCTCTTCCATCACTGTAAGAAAATCTTCCCTTGCTTTGCTGCCCCTTCATACTGGACCCCATAACCAAGCCCAATCCACAGTGAGAACACAAGGTCAGATTGGCTTGCAATATAACCTACTAGAAAAATCCCTAGCCAATTCCTCAGCATCTGGGGAAGTGAGAATGAATGAAAATCATTTTAAGGCATTGAGTTGTGGGATTATTTGTTACACAGCAATAGCTGTCTGATGCAGACATAAAGAAAAGGTTAAGAGATGTTTCAACGTCTCTGCTTAAGGCAATTACATTTTTAGTAAAATTTTTATCAGGAGCTATTAAAGTATTTTTAAAGTTTAGCATTTGAAGAGAATAACTTTCAACTGAATGGAAAATTCATTTATATGAAAGCATCCCCAAGCCACTACTTAACAACATAATGCATAGTTCTTATGATTTGTGTGTCCAGAAAAACAGAATGAGTGCTTTCTTTAAATAAAGTCTGCTTAGCTTTGCTGAACAGTTGTCCTGGATCCAGAGTTAATATACTTCCATCTGAGATTTCACACTGATGGTAAGAAATAGTCACATGATGCTGTGGACTGAGTAAACAAATCAACCACACAGGAAACTTCAAGGCCTGCATAGTGAAAATGAAAGAAAACCCTTGCTTTCTCAAAAACTCCTGCTTCACATCTGCACAGCATGAACTAAAAAATTGAGACTTAATGCTAGAATCCCATGGATATGACTTGCTACGATTTTGATGTTACCAAACACTTCCTGGGCATTTCCTGTGCATGGCAGGCCTTTGTACTGGGTATTTTACTGTTATTACTTCAAGTAAATCATACAGCCACTCTGAGAGGTCTGTATTATTACCATCAGCACTTTAGAGAATTGGAAAAACAGAAATGTAAACAGTATGAATAACGTGACCAGGCCGTAGAGCCAGGAAGTGGTCAGGGGGTTTGGAGCCAGTATGTCTTACTACAGACCAGTGTCCTTACTCATACCCTGTTGTATGAGAAAACAGTTCCAGAATCTTCATTTTAACATCAGAACCTGCCATAGAAATCTTACCACAAAGCTACCTTCCAAATTTTTCTCCTCAAGACACAGTGACATCTAGAGAAATACTCCATTGTTCCCTCTCAACCCTTGAATGCCTACTTGTCATCAGATACTCAACATGCCCACAGAGTTATTTCCAGCACCCTTTAGAAATCAGTAAACAAGATAAGAGATTTGATCCACTCTTGATCAAAGATTGATAAGATTGTGTCAAAAAGACACAGGGATCAAAGGGGCTAAGACAGGGCAATTTGAGCAAAAAGAATAATGACTGCAGTAGATAATCAATGTCCACAAAAGTATGAGTTCATAATAATACTTACTAGAAAGATTTCATTTCTCTTTACTAGAGGTTGCAAGGACACAAATTACCCTCCAAATTTATAAACATGGAAAAAGAATCAAGCATTTATCTTGTCTCTTTTGTGCAAACTGTATGTCAAGGTACTCAAACAGTAGATGAGGGGGAATTCCTTTTTATATGAGAATTCAAGTCAATAAATGTAGAAGACATAACAGAATTAGAAAACTCAGCATTACCTAATTTCAAAGAGAAAGAATGGATCTAGGCAATGATTATCAATGGATACTACATTTATCCAATACTTTGGCCACCTGATGCGAACAGCTGAGTCATTTGAAAAGACCCTGATGCTGGCAAAGATTGAGGGCAGGAGAAGGGGATGACAGAGGATGAGATGGTTGGATGGCATCACCAACTCAATGAACATGAGTTTGTGTAAACTCCAGGAGTTGGTGATGGACAGGGAGGCCTGGTGTGCTGCAGTCCATGGGGTCACAAAAAGTCAGACATGACTGAGTGACTGAACTGAACATTCATCAGGTGAGAGGATAATGGGGAACTTTATAAAGGAATCAAGCTGACACCTCCTGACTGAGTAATCTTGAGTAATGCCAATGAAGGAGGGACAGTCAGATACCAAGTTCTTGTTGAAGAAGATAAAGGTACACAGCACCAATTATGAGATATTTTCCCCAAAGTAAACAAGTAAACAAACAAGGCTGAATCTAATCACATCTCTAGACCTAATATCCAATTTACAGAAAACACAGGTTGTAGAGGAACCAGTGAAAGATTAATACACCATGAGAAAGCCACCAGCTAAATCCACAATATGGACATCTGAATCTACACATGAGCTCATTTTGAAACTATTTACTTCAGATCAGGACTTGAACCCATGTGCTGGGACTTGAACTCAGCCAAATCCTTGCTTGGGACTCTAACCAATGTGGCGGGACTCGAGCCCAGTCAAAACCCATGGTCTTCCAATTGAGATCAAAGATCTGGTTTCAGAACCTAATGAAGCTCAGGTTCCTGAGGTCTCATCACGGAAAGAATTCAGTGATAGACAAAGTGAAAGGTAAGAAGTGGATTTATTCAGAGAGCAACATGCTCCACAGAGTATGGGCCATCACAGAGGGCTCGAGCCGTGGCCCTGAAATGTGGTGTGGTAAGCTTTTATTTTTACGGGCTGGGTAATTTCACAGGGTAATGAGTGGAAGGAGTATTCAACTATTTGGGGAAAGAGTGGAGATTTCCAGGAATTGGGCCACTGCCCACTTTCTGGTCTTTTGAAGGTGCCTAGGAACTGTCATTGCGCCTCTGGCTGTGTCATTTAGATTGTTGATTGAGGATCAAAGTCTAGTTCAAGTTGACTTGTCTGCCACCTGGGACCCATTTGATTCTAATTGGTTTATGGTGTGTCCTTGAGTTATGTCACTCTTTCAAAGGTTGTGCCCTGCCCCCTCCCTCCTGTTTCAATTTTGCCAATAAGTCAAAAGCAAGAGGGGGAAAAACCAGAATAGCTGGGAAAGGACAATAATAAAACAAAAGACTTAAGAGACCAAATAATCACTTCAAAATGTAGACTCCTTCTCCAATGCATGAAAGTGAAAGGGAAGTCACTCAGTCATGTCCGACTCTTCTCGACCCCATGGACTGCAGCCTACCAGGCTCCTCGGTCCATGGGATTTTCCAGGCAAGAGTACTGGAGTGGGTTGCCATCACCTTCTCCGGAGAGGTAAGGGAGCAAACTAAAAGCATATCCCGTCTCAGGCAGCATTAGTGGTAAAGAACCCGCCTGCCAATTCAGAGACATAAGAGACACAAGATCCCTGGGTTGGGAAGATCCCCTGAAGGAGGGCACAGCCACCCACTCCAGTATCCTTGCCTGGAGAATCCCATGGACAGAGGAGCCTGGAAGGCTACAGTCCATGGGACTGCAGAATCAGACATGCAAAAAAACTAAAACAACTAGCATGCACGCATAGGCTGACTCTTATATTAATCCTTAATATTCATTCTACTGGGTATGATGAAATAATAATTACTTAAAAAAAAAACAATCCTCAGAAGTACACACTGAAGACTTTTGAGGTACAATGACATAATATCTAGGATTTGCCTTAAAGTACTCCAGAAACAGGAAAAATAAAAGGACATGATGTGATGTTAGATAATTAAGGTTAGCAAACTGTAGCTAATTCTTGAAGTTCAGAAAATACATGAAGATACATTATACTACCTTTATATTCATATGTGTTCAAATTGTCATACTAAAATAATGTATAAAAGGGAAAAAAAATAACTAACACATGACAGCTAAAACTCTTTTAGTTCTAGGGACTGTTAGTCACGTTTCACTTAGTGTTTACTAAGCCTCTCTGGTCTTATTCTTTATTTTCAAAATTATCAGTTTAGTTCAGTCAACTCTTTGTGATGCCATGGACTGCAGCACCTCAGGCTTCCCCATCCATCACCAACTCCCAGAGCTTACTCAAACTCATGTCTATCGAGTTGGTGATGCCATCCAACCATCTCATCCTCTGTCATCCCCTTCTCCTCCTGCCTTCAATTTTTCCCAGCATCAGGGTCTACTCCAAGGAGTCAGTTCTTCACATCATCAGGTGGCCAAAGTATTGGAGTTTGGCCAGCTTCAGCATCAGTACTTCCAATGAATATTCAGGACTGTTTTCCTTTACGATGGACTGGTTGGATCTCCTTGCAGTCCAAGGGACTCTCAAGAGTCTTCTCCAACACCACAGTTCAAAAGCATTGATTC
Source organism: Aepyceros melampus (assembly GCA_006408695.1). NCBI lineage: Eukaryota > Metazoa > Chordata > Mammalia > Artiodactyla > Bovidae > Aepyceros > Aepyceros melampus. The sequence continues at coordinate 7,961 of SJXQ01006020.1, forward strand.
TTTGGCGCTCAGCTTTCTTTATAGTCCAACTCTCACATCCACACATGACTACTGGAAAAACCATAGCTTTGACTAGATAGACTTTTGTTGGCAAAGGAATGTCTCTGCTTTTTAATATGCTGTCTAGGTTGGTCATAGCTTTTCTTTCAAGGAGCAGGCATCTTTTAATTTCATGGCTGCAGTCACCATCTGCAATGATTTGGAGCCCCTCAAAATAAGTCTGACATTGTTTCCATTGTTTCCCCATCTATTTGCCATGAAGTGATGGGACTGGATGCCATGATCTAGGTTTTTTGAATGTTGACTTTTAGGCCAGCTTTTACACTCTCCTCTTTCACTTTCATCAAAAGGCTCATCAGTTCCTTTTCACTTTCTGCCATAAGGGTGGTGTCATCTGCATATCTAAGGCTATTGAAGTTTCTCCCAGCAATCTTGATTCTAGCTTGTGCTTCATCCAGCCTGGCATTTTGCATGATGTACTCTTGCTTGCTTGCTAAGTTACTTCAGTCGTGTCCAACTCTTGGCAACCCCATGGACTACAGCCTACCAGGCTCCTCTGTCCATGAGATTTTCCAGGCAAGAGTACTACAGTGGGCTGTCATTGCCTTCTCTGCATATACGTTAACTAAGCAGGGTGACAATATACAGCCTTGACGTACTTCTTTCCCAATTTGAAACCATCTGTTGTTACATTTACAGTTCTAACTGCTGCTTCTTGACCTGCATACAGATTCCGCAGGATAAATTTTCAAAATTTTATATACTTTTTAAAACTATAAAAATTATAATTTTTATAATTTTCAAAAGTATAGTTTTGTATTAAATAACTAAGTTTGAGAGAAGTGTTTCCAAAACAAGAGTCAGTGAAACAAAAATTAAAAAGAAATAGAACTGAGAGCATTAAAATTCATTCACTTGATAAATATTTGAGTCCCTATTTGACTTCTCCTCATGAGTCCGGGGGAAATCTGTGGAAGAGACATAGGTTCTTCTCGTTAAAATAGTGGTTGCTAAAAATCTGGCAAATATCAGCTTCTCCCTTAGGGTCAGGAATAAGGATGTGGTAACAGATGTAATTTCCTAAATCAACTTTATAAAACTTAACTCCATAGTCATATCAAACTGATTCTGACAGGGTTTATGCTGAGCCCAGGCCATTCTGCACCAGCTCATTAGTTAACTGTGAATCAAGTGTGTGCGAGCAACCTAAGAAGCTTAGTCATCTCTGACTCTTTGCGCTACACGGACTATAGCCCACCAGGCTCTTCTATCCATAGGATTCTCCAGGCAAGAATATTGGAGTGGGTTGCCATTTCTTCCTCAAAGGGATCTTATTGGCCTGGGGATCAAACCTGGGTCTCTTGCATTGGTAGGTGGATTCTTTACCACTGCAGCACCTGGGAAGTCCTTGAACAAAGCACATGCAGAGCTAAATAGTATCCAAAGACCAGAATGGGGATATATCACAGTTCACATGGTCAGGAGTACCAGGGAGGGGAAAGCAAAAGTGCTCAGGAAGACTGGAACATTCTACCATTACCACCATCGTCTCCACCCCCAGAGGAAAAAATAATTCAACACAGGATTTCAGTGAGGAACACTGCATGCTAAACCCAGAGCAAGAAGGAAGAAGAGTCAGAAAAACAAAGAGGAAACTGTTCGGATTATCAGTTCTACATTTTGTGGTGCAGACAAGACAGCTGACCACACCAGGGCTGTGGTAAAGGATTCCATGTTTCACATTTCAAGATGCCAGTTTAGACCACTTCAGTCTCCAACATTAATCTCTCTTTTTGGATGGCAGAGTTCTACTCGTGCAGTGTCCTACACTGAAGGATCATGTTAACTGCGGCAGGATAACCTCCTATTAACAGCACACATTTGGAGCCGGATGGCTTGAGACTGTATCCTAGCTTTGCCACCTTGTTGCTCTCTGACCTTAGAAAACTTCCTTAACCTCACTAAGCCTGCTTCCTCATCTATAAAATGGGAATAACACCAGTACCTAGGGTCTGACATTTAAGGTCTGATTAAATAACATGTTTAAAGAGCTTACAATAAGTGCTTGTTATTATACAGTATCTATGTAAAAGAAACTATAGATTATGAAGATTTGATTCTTTAAAAAAAGAATATAGAGTATCTAAATTTTTATGTGTTTATATATAGAAATGATAGTATTTTGAACATATGGGGTTAAACAAAATAGTATCAGAACTAATTTCACTTTTACTTCTATCACTTTTTAAACTTTTTAGTGAGCTACTAAGACATTCAAAATAATATGTGTGACTGGCATTCTACTGGACAGGACTGCTCTAGAAGGTTGATCTTTGAAACCAGAGATCCATCATCTCTCCCCCTATCCAGAGCTGCAAATTAGGTTTACCTGAATTTAAGAATATCTGTGTATATATGGTCAATAGCATAATCTCCACACATTCCACAGTCCTGTGAAGAACAATGATCTTCCTTAGGTCTTTCTTCACCATGAAAAGGCTCTGCCCATCTATAAGCCTTCAGCTGACAATGTACATGCTCCTGAGATCTGAAATGAATGGCGGTCCCTAACTGACACCTAGGATCTTTCCTGCACCTTCTGAAGGCATCAAGAGTTGAAAAGCATTAAGCCTATAAAGTCCATTTCATAAGCTTGTTATCTGAGTATCATCAGAGCAACCTAACCAGCCTTATCTCCCTACTCCCCATTTGCTTACGTCAGCAAGTCATTCTATCCTAGGTGGGATGCTCACAATGACTTACACAAAAACCAAATCTGAGCACTCCACAAACTGCTAAAGCAGGGGTCCCCAACTTCCGGGATCTAATGCCTGATGATCTGAGGTGAAGCTGATGTAATAATAATAGAAATAAAGTGCACAATAAATGGAAAGTGCTCGAATCATCCTGAACCCATCTCCCCCTCCCCAAGCCCATAGAAAAATTGTCTTCTGTGAAACTTGTCCCTGGTGCCGAAAAGGTTGGGACTGATGTACTAGAGGTTTCTGGGTGTATCCTTACAGAGTCAGGCCCACTTTCAGCTCTGCTCTCTAACACCCTACATCTTCACCAAGGCTGCTTGTGCAGTAACTTTTTAATCAATGAAGATGCCAGGGACTGCCATGAATTACTTTTTGCCTGACTAACACTGCAAATATTCTTATTCTGCCTCATGCTCACCTACCATGGAAGATGTGGGCTACAGTGGTCTGTCACATGCAAGGAAATAAATGAACATTCACTGAGGGCTTATCATGCAGGAAACACTATTCTGAGTTACCAATTTTATTTTTTAGTCCCCTCAACAACTCCGTGAGATATGTTTACTTACACTTTCCCACAGATGAAGATGTTAAAATTCGAATATATGTCCACAAAACAGCTCCCTATAGCTCTGACTTGTGCATACTTTTGGTGCTAAAAATCAGAGACCTCTAGCCAAGGGAGCGACAGCCTGTCTCCACCTGAACAGGAAGAACCTGGGCTCTGGCTTGTCCTTGGACCTGCACAAGGACTTCAGCCCTAAGCATCCAGTGTCTTCAAAGCAACATATGAAAGCACTCAGGTGAAAAAGAGTTTCTCCAAAGGCTACTGCAGTGTGAAACAACTAAAGATGACCTGGCCTCAAAGAGATGGCGATTTGTATTAAACTTCCCTTCCTTTTCTTTTTTAACATGCCTGGCAGGCAGCAGTAGATCAGAAAGCCATAATCACTATTCCAATTTTGAAACCGTACTGTCCTCCTTCCCCAAGAAGATGGAATAAAACACACAGCCAGCAGGCTCTGGGTACCAGTAAATTACACCCCCACACACCTCTGGATGTCAGAGGGGTGTTGCTCTCAGCAGGCATCTGGGAGAAGTGGGGACAGAATGCTGAAATCTGTACCAGCCCAGAAACTGAAGGTGCCCTAAGGAATCAAACCCCAGTTTAACAACAAAGGATTTACCTTTTCTATCCTTCACGTATCAGTGTTATTATGGAAGATTTCACATACTGGTGTCATTATTAAAGATTTGAGCACATATGGAGATAATTATATCAGGAAGCAGAAAAGAAAGTGGCCCAAACACAGTGGAGGGGTGTCAGAGAATTCTTAAAGAGGCAGATAGTTACCTTGCGGCTTGAAAGAATCCAAGTGGGTACATTATCACCCAGAAATCGTCTAATGGTCACCTGATCACAAATAAACATGAAGGTGTTCTTGTCCTGTGTGCTCCCAATGGCCCCTCTATTTCCTGTTACCCCACAAATTACTGTTCTTATTAATGCTATAATTAATTCTCTCTGGGCAACGAACCTGTAAAAATATCATTTAAGCTGGTCTGCAAACCATCATTAATATTCTCATCACAAAAATACTTATGACTTAATACTACAGCCAGAATCAAAAGTCATCATGCGTTTCAAAGAGGGAAAAAGACAATTATATTAATATTATCTCTTTGAAGTTAGTGATGACTGTGCCCCTGACTGATTCATGTGGGCCAACAATTCTAAGAAGCAGGACCGTTTTCTCTGCTTTAACACATTCCTGCAGTAGAGTGGGCAGTCAGCAAAGATGTGGTTTCTTTTAAATGAGAGATGCTTTATAAGCAAAATTACCTTTCTATAGGGAAACTCTTATTACTATATCATTTCAGAGATTAGTGCAAACAAATCCAGTGATTTTGATCCTTATTTTTAAGAAACAGAATGCCCCATACCCCATCTAACATGCAATTAACTTTATAAAACTTGCTTTTAAAAAATTCTATTGAAACATGAGATTAAGGAATTGAGCCATCAGGATTATTGGTTCTTATAAAATAAAATAGTGACTGTCTATGATATAAGAAAAATAAAAGGAAAAAACTGTCAAAAGTGATTATTTTTAAAATCTAAAAACTGTAAATTTAGTTTCTATCTTGAAAAAACATACTGAGCCTAGATATAAGACCATTTGACTTACCTGGAGCAGGCAGAAAAATGGACTTAAATTGACAGATGATTAGAAAATATTTATATTATAATGAACATTAATAGGACTTTTCAAAAGCACATTCATGCCATCTTTCTCTCAAAAATATTGTAATTTATTCAATTCCACCAAGATAATAAACTTCTTTCTTCAAAAATATTGGTCTATCATAGGTTAAACTAACAGCCATCACAAGGGGAAAAAATGCAGTTATATCAGGTCAGGGCTCAGGGATGAGCCACAGGGAATTTTCTCTGTGACACAGTGGCAAGCTATACAAATGAAGAGGGAATATGAGAAACAGAGCTGAAATACAGCTTTGTAAATTACACCAGCTTGGTTGTGACTAATTTGAAAGAAAGAAACTGACAATTGTCTATAAAAATAAAAAATACATGCAGGGATTAAAAAATATACTATATACATTATAATAATATAAATTATCTTATATACATTATATTTAGTAGAAAATGACAAAAACAGCAACCAAAAAAGTTCTAAAATTGAAAACTGATCAACTCTTAAGGCTATATTTCAATGATTATAATAGAGACTATCACTAATTTAAAAAAATTTTCCCCCTTAACTTTTTTAAATTTTAAATTTATTTTTAATTGAAAGATAATTTCTTCGTTTAATAGGCTCCAGTTTCATCCACCTCATTAGAACTGATTCAAATGTATTCTTTTTAATGGCTGAGTAATACTCCATTGTGTATATGTACCACAGCTTTCTTATCCATTCATCTGCTGATGGACATCTAGGTTGCTTCCATGTCCTGGCTATTATAAACAGTGCTGCGATGAACATTGGGGTACACGTGTCTCTTTCAATTCTGGTTTCCTCAGTGCGTATGCCCAGCAGTTCAGGATGGGGAACATGTGTAACACCTGCAGCGGATTCATGTTGATATGTGGTAAAACCAATAGAATATTGTAATTAACCTCTAATTAAAACAAATAAACTTTAAAAATAAATAAATAAAATAAAAAAAAGAAAGATAATTTATTTACAGGATTGTGTTGGTTTCTGCCAAACATCAACCTGAATCAGCCATGCTGCTGCTGCTAAGTTGCTTCAGTCGTGTCCGACTCTGTGTGACCCCATAGACGGCAGCCCACCAGGCTCCCCCGTCCCTGGGATTCTCCAGGCAAGAACACTGGAGTGGGTTGCCATTTCCTTCTCCAATGCATGAAAGTGAAAAGTGAAAGTGAAGTCGCTCAGTCGTGTCCGTCTAGTAGCAACTCCATGGACTGCAGCCCACCAGGCTCCTCCATCCATGGGATTTTCCAGGCAAGAGTACTGGAGTGGGGTGCCATTGCCTTCTCCATGAATCAGCCATAGGTATCATTAATTTTTGAATAGCAACAGAATAACTTACAATCCTGAAAAAAATTTTCTCTATTTTACTTACCATTGATCAGCCTTTCAAAAATAGAGTGCTAAATTAGGCTTTTTTATTTTATACAGAACATGGACAAGCTGGAGTCAAAGAAAGGCAATACACTGAGTTGAGAGGGTAATGCTGAATCATGGAGACATGGATAAAGACATTCAGTTGCTAAAAGAAAATAAAAGACTTGAAAAGGAAGAAATAGGGAATGGTTGTTCAATTGTTGTAAGAAATATTTAGTTTAGATTTACTTGAAAATCAAACGAGAAATGGTGAACAGGACCCAAAAGGAAGTTAAACCCCAAAGTTTTAATCTATTAAAGAGACAATATGTAATTAAGTGTCCCATGACATTTCTTAAAAGTTATTTAACTCTATGAATCCTATGGACAGAGAATTCAGCAAACATTTCATAGAAGTTTTCTTTCTCCTATTGGTTATACTGATAACTCCCTCAAAAAATGGTTTCATTCTTTCTAAAACATGTATGCTGATTTGAAATACTTTCATAAAAGTTCACTGAGGTAGAGGGACAAAAATAAAAGCAAAAACTCTCAAGAAACAATAAAACATTTCAACAAATTCCCTTAAGAACATTGAATAAGCAAGTTTCATGAATTTAGGTGTATCCAGAACTGAAAAAGCATGGGGATAATTAGGCCTTTCTGAAGTAAATTCTACAATTATATAAAATTGTGTGTGGGTTATATTTTTAGGCTATTCCTTTACTAATCACGTATCATGAACCAATTTTATTTTTTTCTCTCAAGTGATTATGTGGCTCAAGAAGTTGAGATAAGGTCTCACTAATCTCTCTGTCAAAATACAAAGCACTGCCTGATAACCAGCTGGTGCTCAAAAAACGTTTCTTCAGCCAAACTGAATTCTCATACCTTTGAATTCCACACAGGAGGCACAACAATGTTAACTGTCAGTGAGGTGCTCTACAGTGAGTGAGATATGGTTCTGGCCAAACTCAAAGACCAAGACGTAGCTGACTAGTAAATATCCAGTGAGAGAACAGAAAGACAAGCCAAGCCAGCATGACATGGGCAACTGGGTGGTCCAGCTTTGGACCACAAGGCACAGCATTGGGAAATATAGGAACAGAGAGTCACCTGGTGTTGCAACAGAGAAGTAAACAGTCTGTGTAAAAGAGGCATAGTAGCAGGGGTTTAGGGGCAAGATTCAGTCATTAAGGGGGTCTTATCTATAAAAAGCAGGGCACCAATACAGAATAAATGCAATGCAGATCTGACAGAACACACCAAGGCAGGGTATAGGAATGAACACAGGACCTGGTAACCACAGCTAAAGCCAACTCTCATTCAAAGGAAAAAAGCAGCAGCTTACTCAATAGAACCCAAGTAAGCCAATCAATCTGGAGAAGGAAATGGCAATCCACTCCAGTATTCCTGCCTGGAGAATCCCATGGACGGAGAAGCCTAGTAGGTTTCAGTCCATGGGGTCGCAAAGAGTCAGACACGACTGAGCGACTTCACCTTCACCTTCAAGCCAATCAAAAGAAAACAAGTGGTAGAAGAATACTGGTTCTAAGCCATTAAAATGAGGGTTTTTAGATTTGGGGGGCTAGGAAAAGGGTTATTTTTCAGATCTCAGGGAAAGTCTAAACATACTGAAATGTTTTAAAAGCTCTAGGGTTAGGGACTTTCCTGGTGATCCAGTGGCTAAGACTCCAGGTTCTGAATGCAGAGGGCCTAGGTTCTATCCCTTGTCAGGGAACTGGATCCCAAATGCTGCAACTATGACTCGATGCAGCCAAATGAATAAATGAATAAAGCTCTAGGTTAATGTGCACAATAGATAGCAGGGGGAAGCACAGGAAGCGCAGCTCAGTGCTCTGTGATGACCTAGATGAGTGGGATGGGGTTGGTGGGAGGGAGGCAAAGAGGGAGGGGACATATATCTATTTATAGCTGAACCATGTTGTTTACAGCACAAAGTAACACAGCATTTTAAGGTAATTATCTTCCAGTTAAATTTTTAATTTTTTTTTTTTTTAATTTAGAAGAAAAATAGCTCTAGATAAAGGGATGAGGATTCAGGTTGTTTCACAAGCCTTCTGTAGACTAAACTTATGTTTTGAACATTTTTTAAAATATTAACATGGTACACTTAGCCACACATACTTCTGGAGATTTATAGAAGTGAACATGTAAACAGAACTCTTAAGAAGTTGTGGGTCTACAAATTCAAGACCAACTGGTATTCCCTAAATTGAGAACAACGTATTAATAATATTCCTGTCATTAGGCCAAGATGCAGAAGGGACTGCTAAATGTCAGAATGCCAGACTAACTCACAGTTCTAACAGAGTTAGGACACCAGAGGTTTGCCCACAGGAAGCTGAAAAGTTTTGGTGGAACTCAAAGGATTCCACAGTGTATTAGAGCATGGAAATTTTGTTATATAATCAGAGCTTTAAATATGCCATACAAATAATACACTCTTTGAGGAAATGCTTTCCTTCTCTTCTGCCTTTATCTCAAATGGTTTCATCCTGTACAAGGATCAGAAACTGCTTACATGTAAGTAAATACCAAAATTAAAAGTCATAAGTGCTAAGGACTTCCTCCATGGTGCAGGGGCTAAGACTTCACACTCTCATTGCCGGGGCCCAGGTTCAATCCCTGGTCAGGGACTTAGATCCCACATGCTGCAAATAATACCCAGCACAGCCAAATAAACAAAAATAAAAGTAAAAAGTAAATACTTTTTACAAGTCATAAGTGCTAAAAAATGCAAAGATAATCCACATTCCTCTACTCAAATTCTCTAAAATATAAACTACCACTAAAGGAGATTTTATTTCTTATTCTATAAATTATATAATTTCCTCTAGCAGTGAATAGTTTAATATATACATGACAGAATGTGAAAAAAGATCTAGACCCAAATTAACATATACTGAACTTTAAATAATCCAAGAAATATTTGTACAACACTAAAAAGTGCAGAACAAATTTAAATTTCAAAAACTTGCTATTATTATGTACAATCTAGAATGGCAAATAAAAGTCCACATAAATAGCAGACATTACCCTGATAACCACGCCTGTAGTAGGATCCTCCACACACAAGCCTCTCTTTAATAATAGCCCCCTTATTCTCTTTAACAGGAAGAAAAAGTTTATTGTGTTCCTAAACACAATTGATAATTTGTATTTACTTGTTTGTTTACTCATTCAATGCCTGTCTCCAGGACTTCACTGTCTGTTCCATGAGGTCAGGGAAGGTGACAGTTCTGTTTACCACTAAGCAACTATCCTAGCACGTGGTAGGTATTCGTTAAAATTGATAGATTGATTGGCTGAATCTGTGAGTAAACACTACTTTCTTTTAGGTTGACAGATCTTATAGACACAGCAATCAGAAAAACTTGCCTTTCAAATCAACCAAGTACAAAGAAACCCCATAATGTGTATGCACAAGAAAAGTAACAGATACAATTAAATAGACAACTAGCTAGATGTGGACACAACAGCAGATAAAACTACTCCCTCACCCACATTTACAAATATATTTAGAGGAATTGAGTACATTAATATATTCCTAGTGATATAACTGTTGGCAAGACATAAAAATCAATGAAAAAATAATGAACAGGTTTTGTTTCTGTAGATTTATTGTAAAAATTAAATACTGATAAATATATGTAAATAAGGACTCCAAATAGTATTTCATCCTTTTAATTCTAGGTTATTATAATTTTACAATCAGATCTTTATTTTTAGACTCCGCGGAATAGTATAACAAAAATAAACTCTGGCAGTGAAAATGAGTCGCATTTCAAACCTACATATGCCAGCTATCATACTTCCTTCCAACTGTGAATAAGGAATATTATATTATGCATGAAGTATTTAATAGAATGTTTTGATATAGTTACAAAATTCAGGTATTGTTAACTATGTAAAGTACTTATTAGAAGTATGAGGGTCTCTGGGGAAGTGAATGTGGTATGTATTATGGAAGGATAGGATGAAGGAACACACAAAGTGAAAAGATTTCACTTTTGGCATCACTTCTGAAGATGAGAACTATTACAGTCAGCAATCCACCAAAAAAAAACTACTAAGAACTAACAAGCAATTTTATCACAAGCAGACAGTGCCTAGATATAAATTCAGCTCCATTATCCCAGTGTAATATCATGTTGATTTACTATATATTTCACATGCTAGTTAGAAATTCATCTATAAATTATATCTCAAAATGTCTGTTGAATTAAGACAATGATGACCCTACCTACGTCATAGCCCTGGTCTCCAGAGGGGTGAAATATGTGCTATAAAGAAGGAAGGCTTGATTTTTGCATGCAGTTGCTTAGCATCAAGTACTTTTAGGTCAAAAGACAAATGGCACCAATAAAACAGCTTATTTCAAAGGCTACCAATCAGCCCTAGAAAAGTCATGACCCACTGCCAACTTCCCGGAGCAATTCTCAGTTGAATTTGATATTTATTGTTGTTATGATTCTCCACACAATGAATCCCTCAGAACCCCTATCCCTTGGTATTTTTAACTCCAATACTTCACTTTACCACTATAACTTTTTTTCCTTTCACCTACTGGTAAATATAGTTGTTTTCCTTTTGTCTTCAAATAGAACTGCAGTTCATTCCTGAACCATCTACGTCTTATGCCCACTAATTTTTCCTAATCTTGTGTGTGTGTGTGCGTCTGTACATGCATGCGTCCACGCGTGCACGCAGCGGGCTGCTGATGCTCTGAGGTCTTTTCTCAGGTTCACATCCTCCACCACCTCCCCCAACAGAACAGATCTGTCTTTCTCCTCCCAACCTCCCCAACAGTTCTTGTTCTACTTCCCAATTCTGAATGCTCCCAGTCCTGCAACTGATCTATCTGTACCCCACTGCCAGTCTGAGTTTCTGAGGACAGGACATATACTCAACCACACACCTAATTGACAGCAGGTCTCAGTAAGTGCAAGACTGTGAGCAAGTGGTGAGACACTGAGAAGCGGGTGAGGAAGAAAGGGAAGCTAGAAACACTGCAAGTTCTGAAAGCAGGCACAGCACAGTGGTTAAGAAGAAAAACTCGAGATCAAACTGCCAAGGTTCAATCCCAGCCCAGCCATCTTCTAGTCCTCAGGAAAAGTACCTAGCCAGTCAATGTCAAGAGGAATATCTGAGTTAATACACGTTAAACACTTAGAAAAGTGCCTTTAAGGATTCTAAACATGCTGCATGCTGGAAATTAACACAGCTAGAATTAACACTAACTAGAATTAAGAATTCTAGTTTCCCTAAGCTAATAAAATTTTTTAAGTTATCAGTAAACAAGTTCAAAAATTTTTTACAGTTTTCTTATTGAAAGGAAGCAAACCCACAGATGCTTAGACCTCTGCCTCTGGAAATGCCGATTTATGCACTCCTGAGTTCACACGTGAAAACCAAGAAGTCACTTAAAATATGAACAAAATTAACTCCAGTTACATGAAACACTGCCACTTTTTAAACTTATCAATTATACACATTTTCTCCAGAATACTATAGGACAATAACACATCATCAGCTTTTCTAATTCTCAGACTGGTGGTGGTGGTGGTTTAGTCGCTAAGTCCAACTTAGCGTGTCCAACTCTTGCAATCCCATGGACTGTAGTCTGCCAGGCTCCTCTGTTCATGGGATTCTCCAGGCAAGAATACTGCAGTATGTTGCCATTTCCTTCTCCAAGGCATCTTCCTGACCCAGGAATCGAACTGGGGTCTCCTGCATTGCAGGCAGATTCTTTACCAACTGAGCTACAAGCCACCCAAATGGGAAGGGGGAGCAAATGGGAAGTAAAGAACAAGGTGGAATTTTTCTAACAAGACTAAGATGCAAAAGTAAATGGGAACTTGAGTCCAGAGAAGTCAAAATCACAAATTCAGATCTTCTCCTTCCCACCTGTTGAACCTCAGCCCCAGACCCTTGAGAGGCAATAGGAAAGCCCAAAGGACCACCTCTTAAACTGGGCATGCGAGTGTGCTCAGCCGCTCAGTTGTGTCTGTTTGTGACCCCATGGATTGCAGACCGCCAGGCTACTCTCACCATGGACCTCTCCAAGCAATAATACTGGGGTGGGTCATCATGCCTTTTTCAGAGGATCTTTCCAACTTGGGGATTGAACCTGCGTCTCCTACATTGCAGGTGTATTCTTTACCCATTGAGCTACTGCCTAGACAGAAGACTTATTTAGTCAAGGGAATCAGAGCTGCAGAATATTTGACTATGGCCCTTAGTCTTGGTATAGGATAAATTGATGAAAAACAGTCTATTTACAGGATTTTTTTTAAAATAGGATAAACTCATGAGTGCTCTTGTCCTAAGAACAGCCCTAAACAATCATTCCCCTTTTTTTTTAATATAAGCTTATTTTATTTTTTGGCTACTCTGTGAACATTCAGGATCTTAGCTCCTTGACCAGGGATCAAACCTGTGCCCCCTACAATGGAAGCTGAGTCAACCACTGCACCACTAAGAAAGTCCCAGTTCCCTTGATCTGAGACCAAGGACACACTCCTCCTTATCCCTGTGGGACGGGACACAAGGCTAACTTCTCGGAGGTAGACCCATCTTATCAGCCTAAGCTTTAGGACAAGACAAGGAGAATACACCCAAGTTCCTGTGCCCCAACTGCAACTCTCTTCTCCCTTCGGAGGCCAGTGCTTCAGGGAAGGCTCTTTAGAAAGTATAGGTCTGAATCTTTTCCTGGTACTGTGGCCATTAGAGAACACAGGGTAGGTGGGTTAATGCCCTCTCAATCTTATAATGGTACTTTCATAACTGATGTGTTATTGCTACTATGTGTTCTGGAATATGAATCATAACATGCAGCAATTATTACTGAATTACTTTCAAGTACACCACTGAAACAGAATGCCTCATTAACCAGCCCTGCTCTCTCCATTAGCAAACTAATCATTTAAAGAGGGAGGGCATTTAAAGATGAAGGAAGGGAAACACCTAACTCAGAACATTTACAGCTTCTTTGCACATAATTATAGGCCAAGACTTGTGAAGTCTGGCTCTCTGATTGCAAGGGAAGCACCAAAACTCAAAATTATCCTTGGCTGCTAACAAACCTGGAGAATCAGTCATCAGAAGGAATCTGCTTTCTCCTCCTTCCCATATTGAACACCATGATGTAGAATGGACAGGTAGAAAAAACCACTTTTTAGGAGAGAAATATCCAAATGACCTCCTGTATTTTAAATTTGTGCTAAAGAATATAGTAAGAATATTAAAAGTATTAGGCAGAAAGGTTCAAAGTGCTTATAATCTGGGACAGGTGAGAGGAAAAAGGGAAGAATAGACTAAAAAGTAAATTTGGAAAAAATATAAGATACTATATGATTAACCCAATGTGAAATGGTGTGATATATCAATAATAAGCAGTAAAGGGAATCAAGCAAGCATGAGATCAGTAATGTATGGCGGATGATAGTTTCAAGAATAATAATTATGACTCCAGAAATAGGTGATTATCTAGAGAGTATTAGTTTAATAATCTACTGGTATCATTAAAAACATAAGAAAAGACCATCAGAAACATGTCAGAGACCATTCTGAGGAATACTGAGGATGTCATTCTGTGTTTGTATCTTGGAAGAAAAACTCCTAATCCCTGTTATCTAGTAAAGTGATCTGAAACATGCTCAAATTAACACACAATTGACAGCTCCTGTTATTCTTCCTTATTTACCAGTTTTTACTTATTTTCAACTTTTCTCTAACTAAACAATGGAAAATTAAAACAAAAAACATAGCAATCATTTTAAGGAAATAAATTTAAAAATTAGTGTGAAAATCTAAAACTCTCCTGAAATAAAAAAGTAGACATAAAGCATGAGGAAAGCTGAGTAACGAGTACACAGGACTTCTCTATATTGTTTTCAAAACTTCTTACAAGTGAATAATTATGCAAATATATATATTTTTTTAAATCAGGAGAATAAAATCAAAATCCAAACATGATAATTATATGAGTTGACCTGAGTAACCATGATGAAGTTTCAAATATGGTTCTAAGCTTCTTTGAAGCAAAGGCATAAAACCTGAAAACATTAAGAGAAATTCTTTATAAGAATCTTTATGGTTACATGAAGGATGGGAAGGCACATAAGGGGCAACGGACTCCACAGCGATTCCACTGGGTGGCTCCTCATAGATTATTCACTGGTCTGAATGATTATGCTGTCCTTCCCCTGTCCCCTATAAATTCAACCTTGGATCCTAACTCCCAGCATAACTGTATTAAGAGATGACTAGGTCATGAGAACAAAGCCCTAATGACTGGGATTGCACGTGTGAGTGCTAAGTCACTTCAGTCATGTCTGACTCTTTGCGACTCCATGGACTGTAGCCTTCCAGATTCCTTTGTCCATGGGATTTTCCAGGCAAGAATACTGGACTGGGTTGCCATGCCCTCCTCCAGGGGAATCTTCCCAACCCAGGGATGGAACCCGCGTCTTCTGCAACTCCAGCACTGGCAGGCAGGTTCTTTACCACTAGTGCCACCTGGGAAGCCCAAAGACTGGGATTAGTGCCCTTATAAAAGACGTCTGAGAAAGCACACTTGCCTCCTTCCACATTGTGAAGAAACAGTGAGAAGAGGGTCTTTCATTATCCAGAAAGTGGGCCTTGATCAGACACCCAATCTGCCAGCACCTTAATCATGGATCTCCCAGCCTCCAGAACTGTGAGCAATTAATGTCTGTTGTTTATAAACCATCCCATCTGTGGGATTTTTGTAATAGCAGGCTGATCAGACTAAGACATATATACAGGCTTCAGCGAGAAGAGAGCAACACGACATTCAGGTTCAGCTCAGGGAGGTGGCAATGCAATCTACAGGGACCTGGTAACTTGGAGCGTGAATGGAGACAAGTCTTCAGGCACATTAAAAGCCCCCTCCTCCAGATAAAAGCCAGAAAGGCTGAGGGCACACTCTAATCTGCACCCAGAGATTCACATTTCAAACCTCTGATGAGCACAACTCTATAAGCACACAGAAGATCAACTAGCAGACAGCAGAGCAGGACCTTGCAAATCAAATTGAGAAACTGAACCAGACCTTTCCAAACAAAGCAGCCACCCAGAGGTGGAGTGCTGAGGAGGCTGTGGGCTAAACAAGACATTTTCTTCCACAGCAGCAAAGATTCTCCCTGACACACAGACATATTTGACATCCCCCACACACTGGAGAATGGCAGAAATGCTTTGAACCTTATGGGTTTTTCAAATGGGAATAACCACTTTCTTAACATAACCAATGATAACTTCAAAAATATTCCCAAGGAACATCTAATTCTGAGTAGCTAGGCTTGCTGATGAATCCTTTGATGTCACCAGCCCCAGAGAGCTGAGTGAATTGGCTTGTTACACCCAAGCGTTATTTAACAGTTGCCAATCGAACACAGAGAATGACTGCCAAAGGCAATGAAGATTCATGTGTGGATTTAAAAGGTAGATGTATTAAGTTCTGTCTTGACCTCTGTTTTCACCTTGAGTTTCTAAGACTGAAAGAAGGTCTATAAGCATTACTTAAGTCTGGAGGAAGAAGAGTAACATAGCGTTCTGGCAATGTTTCGTTTTTATAAATTACTTGGCAACATTCAGCTAAATCCATCAAGAAACCTTAAGTACCCTGTTTTGGCCATAGATCATTTCCATAAAAGTATAATAATAACACAAATTTCTGAAGAGTTTATTTAATTAAATTTAAATCCAGCGGATACTTATTGACTATTTATTATGTATGAGGCATTATATTAAAATCCAGTAAGTCCACTTGTACAAGGCCCTACCTTCGACTTCGAATCCCTCGCAATTTAACCAGGGAACGAAAAGAGGAGAAGACATGTAATGTATAAAGAGTCACTGTTTTGGACTGAACTGTGCCCCCCTCCTCCACTCCCACCACCAAATTCATATACTGAAGTTTTGAGCCCCAGGACTTTAGAATGTGGCTGTATTTTGAGACAAGACCGTCAGGAGGTTAATTAAAGTTAAATGAGGTCATATGTGGGGTGCCCTATCCAACCTGACTGGTGTCCTTCTGAGAGGAGGAAGACATCCCAAAATACAAGGGAGATGTATTCACAGCAAAAGTGACCCTCTGAAGGCATAACAGGAACTCTGAAAGTCAGAGGAACAGGCTTCAGGAGAAATCAGCCCTGCTGACACCTTGATCTGGGACTTCTGGCCTCCAGAACAGTGAGAAAATAAATTTCAGTAGCTTAAGTCACCCAGTGTGTGGTACTCAGTTATGGTCACTCTAGCAGACTAATAGAGCCACTCAAGGGGGAGGTGATGACACATACCCTAAGAGGAAAGTGAAATTTTACTTAACTAAAGGAATCAGGAGAGGTTTCATGGAAGCTCATGGGATGGATGGATGAAATTATGAACCATAAAGGGGCGGGAAGCGTGGGGGGAAAAGTCATTCCAGGAATAAACCATGATTCCAGGGTAGCAAAGAGGCCATTTAGAAAGCAGCCAGTTGCCCAGTTTGGTGACATTCTAATTTCCTGTGGGCAAGGAAGTGAGACCCTATTAAAGGCATACTTTAGCAAAGGGCTTTGAATGTCAGCATGAGGAATGTATCCTAAATTTGGTAGAGGCAGGGCTGCACATATAAGAAATAAACTGTCAATGATATAGCCCTAAGTGCAGCAGGAAGGATTACTTCTGAATATGAAGAGTCTTATATACAGCAGTGAAGTTAATAAAGTTTCTCAGTTTTTCTTTTTCAAAAAATACACGCACTAAAGTTTCAAGTTTAAATTTATTATAAAACTAAGATTAGAGTAATACAAACATTTCTGGGACTGCATCCTTAGATAGACATTGATATTATTTCACTGCAAGTTCATCTGAATTCTGAAGAGCTTGCAAAAATAAATGTTACTCTCTAAAAAAGCATACTAACGCGAAGACTAAATACATATTCATTACATAATCTGTTAGGTGTCACATATAACACTGGAGTGATACATATCTTTCTAGGAAATTAAATAGAAAAAAAAAATGACTGAACTAAACAAACCTGTCATGAGAAGCATGCTAAGTTTGATAGTACAAGGAGACACACTCCTCCTGAATTGAAATTTTCACCTCAATTAAGAAATGAGAAGGTGTAATACTTTACACCATTAACTGAACTATTTATTATCACACCATTGAGGATACTTTTAGATCACTCTCCTGCAATGAGACATTTATTTATACTCCCTTAATTTGCAGACTCCAGTAAAACTCAGATAATAAAAGGGCAGTTAAGACTCAGGTCATTAGAACAACATCGGCCAAACACAAGAAGTTTCCAGTGGTGCCAAAACAAACTAAAAACCCACTTCAGGAGCTGACCTTTCATCATACCCTTTCTATTTATTACAGACAAATATCAAAATACCCATACGGTTGCATTCCAGTGTGAGGAGAAACCCAACCACTGCTAAATCGGATCCATGGATATGGATGCTATAGTCCCACTTCATAGGTATTTAAGCTGGTAGAATGTAGGGAATTTCAATCTGCAGTAAATAAAACCAGACACCTTTTCTCTGCATGCTGCCAGGAACCAGGGATGTAAAGTTGACCAACCTCTTCCAGTATCTGGCCCACTTTTATTTATTGGAGGAGGAGAAAAGGAGAAAGAAAAAAAAAAAAAACCCAATCATTATACCATTTCTAATTACTGATGTGAGAAGAAAGTGCTTTGCTACTCTTGAAGGATCTCTCTCAGAAAGAGAAGTTTCCTTCACTGAGGAGAAAGAAATTACCTCCCGTCCACATGATAACACTGCACTGGCATGGCCAGGAGGCTGTGGCTCCTCACGTGCAGCCAATGGACAGACAGGATGCCTAAGAACACTGGAGCCCTGGCTCCCGATGCCCTCTCGGGGCCATTTCCCCAAGCAAAACACACACACACACACAGCAGGGGACCCCTTGCCAACTTCCAAACAGACAAGATGAGAGATCTTTGCTGATCAGGCTTCCTTCCTTCAGGAAGGGTTAAGGAGGAGGCAACATTGAAGTGGTAAGCCACTGGCCAATTCAATTCCTCCCTAGTCCCAAATGAGACACAGAGAAGAAAAAAAAAATATATATATATATATATATATGGTAAGCTTAAAATATAAAAAGCAAGACTGTTCTCTTGAAGAAAATGCTATATGAAGTCAGGCAATGCAACTCTCACAGAAATGCAACCAGCTTTCGTTACAAAACTTCTGGGCTACCTGCTCTCTCAAGGTAAAACCACTGAACTAAAAATAAGATTGTATTGATTTTTAGGGATATTGTATCTCAGAAGAAAAGGAAAGTCCTCAGGTGTTAAGAAACTTTAGAGGGAGGCTGGTTATTGAACACAAGCTACACATTTGTGCGCGACCAGGGTACATTTCTATATATAGCAATATTTTTCTGTTAAGATGTAGTAAAAATCATCTTTGAATGCAGTATTTGTATCCAAAAGCAAAGTCATTTGTAGATGGGCTCCCAGAAAGTCAAAGGATGGCAAAACATGAAAATGAGCCTCCAAATCTCTTGAAGCTTTTTTTTTTCCTCATTAAAATGTAATATATTAACAGATATTTTTCCAACAAAGGCTTAAAAAAAAAAAATCAAATACCAGAAAACCTTGTCTTAAAACATTGTTAACATTTGTAGAACTCCATTAGGATTAGAATAAAATTCTAAGGCAAAGAGTATTTCATAAAATCGTGCACAGGGCCATGCATCTCTCCACCTACACGCCTCACTCTGCGGACTGAATTCCCAGGGATACAGGTCTACCACCCACCATCCATCTACTACCCATCCAGCTCAGAGCTGGAGGCCTCAAAGACAGGACTAGATTATTGTATTTCAAGAAACTAAATAAAATAGGATACAAAATATTTATGTGTTATTACCCCTGTATCTCCTCCCCTGTAGGAGAAGAGGGCAGCAGAGAATCAGATAGTTGGATGGGATCACCAACTCATTGGATATGAGTTTGAGCAAACTGCAGGAGATAGCAAAAGACAGGGAAACCTGGTGTGTTGCAGTCCATGGGGTTGCACAGAGTTGAACACGACCTAGGGACTGAACAACAACAACCCCTGTATCAGGTCCCAGACACTGGGCCTTTCTAGGGAAGAGCGACACGGCAGACAGATCTCCAGGCCACCTCCATCAGCAGACGAAGCAGAGCAAAGGCCGAACCTGGCAAGCGTCACGCATAATGGGGTCATCCAGAAATCTCCAGCGAAGACGACGGTGGTCCTGTTTGCAGAGGCAACCTGGTCCCTGGTTGAGTGACTTGCTGATTATAGCCTTTTCAGATCAGACACTCCCCATTCCCATCCTTTAGATACTCTCACAACAGACCCAAAATCCATGCTCAGGGTAATCGGACAGGTATTCAGCTGGAGGGTGCATGCAGGTCACATGCTGCAGGAGGAGCCTGTCCTCTGGAGTCCATACAACCCACCCTCCACAGTGAAATGCAGCTGTCTGCGTCTTCCCCACTCAGAACGCACCTGAACCTCAGCAAGAAGTCCCACGTATGTCCCATCTATTGCTCTCCTCCAAGCTCCCCTAACCTTTCCAATACCCACCCTCAGGTCATCACAGAGCAGAGCGCTGGATGTGCAGGTGACTCACATGAGAAAAGGGTGCAGCCTTTTCTGAAAAGCACCCACAACAGGTAGCATCACCTGGGCACAAGAAGAGTTGGCCCTTTCAGCTCTTCCCATCTGGACTCGTGGTCCTGCCTCAGCAGCTAGCTCTTGACAGCATTCAGGTACCACAGATGATGCTGAGGAAGGGAAGCAAACTTCCTAGGGAAGAATGGACCCTCTTCAAGGGTTCCAGACTGTCTAGGAAGGTCTTGAGGTGTGAGCAGTGAACACGCAGACATTCCCTTATAACTCTTCTCAATGAGAGTGAGGTTCGAGGGAAAATGGATACACATGTATCTTTGGCTGAGTCCCTTCACTGTTCACCTGAAACTATCACAATATTGTTAATCAGCTATACTCCAACCCAAAGTTAAAAGTTTTTTTAAAAAAAAAAAGACACTCCCTTATGTGGGGAGGGGATAAGGGATTGCTTTAGTTCCAATTATTTCTGCCTGCCTGTCCTCAGGCCGTAAGTGGGACTCCTGGTCTCAGTGCTGTTTACATCAAGCTGAGAAAAACATTGTAATTATACAAACTGGTGAAACTCATTAATTTACATTGACATCAGTTACCATACATAGAACTTCTGCCTGTGTGGGGCATTTTACTAGTCATTTGTTACCTGTTTTGATTCCAACTAGTAATTTCTATTTTACATAGTTAGACATCTTTTGCAACTTTCCATTGAATAGTTTGTAATGTTCATGAAGTTTTTATTCACAAAACTTGTCACTCCACAACACTTCAGTTACCATCCTTGGCTTTTGCTCTCAGAATGCCTGTAACTAGGACCCTGAACTGCAGAGGCCCTGCTTCTATGTGTAAGGGTTAGGGCTGAAATTTCTGTATTGGACGGGGTATGACCTGCCTGTTTAACCTTGGATCACTAGCTATTTTAATTAAGTATAGACTTCTTCATTCATAAAGAAAAGATGACTAGTCTACATGATTTACATAATCCTCAGAACAGTCTCCAAGGGCCTCTACGTTGCTCCTCAGCCCCAATGTGGAAGAAGATTTTTCCACATTCATCAAGAAGATTCCTTCATGTAAACTGTGAGTGACCGGATTTTGCTAAAGATTTCAGAGAGAGAGGTGCCAGAGTGTTTATACCCACACAACCACATCAAGCCTTGTAGGCAGAGCTCTTCTCAAAATTTTCTTTTCAGCCTCCGGCCACCAGTCTACACTCTCATGACCTTTCCATGAGTGGTCTTTGATCCTCACTGGCTTTTGTGCCCCCTTGGGAACATTTTCAGGGACCTCTCCATATCTCCCATTTTCCTAGACAGAAAAACTTGGTTCTATTCCAGTTTCTACCTCTTATCTTGTACCCTTCACCCAGCACTTAACACCATCTTTGAGGACATAATGGGCTATCACTGTGAGAGAGCTGATTCTATGCTCAGCAAACCACAGACTTCCCACAAATAGGATCCTTGAAAGGCGGAGATGTTATTACCAAAAGGGAAATTAAAAATTATACTACTGCATATCCAATAAAAAACTAAGCTTGCAAATTAGAAAACAAAAAGTGAAAAATTATGTCAGAGGCTATGGTGAAAGAAGCCATGATTAGGGAATTTCTGAGGCAAAGTGGGGTGCAGGCCACTTCAAGTAATTTCTAACCAGAGAGCTCTGTCCCGAGTTCTCAGATACACTGACTAGTACCTGAGACCAGGAAGACATGTCCCAAGTGAGCAGAAGCACCAGAACTGGGGCCCTGGAGAAAACAGCTGTACTGAGAAGGCAGCTAGGAAAAATCCAGTGGCTCTCACAATGAGGTCAGTAGCCCTAAGCGGGCTAACTTTTGGCACCATACAAGACTTTTTTAAAAAAGCAACAAGAAAGAAAATCATGATTATTAAGAAATGGAAAAAAAAAAAAAAAACTTGGGAAAATGAATTTCTCTGTATCATAATGTCATCCCCAAACAGAAAAGCTTCATTAATTAAGTTTAGCTTCTTATCAAAAGATGTGATAAAGGATTAAGACAATTTCATATCTGGATCCAGCCAAAAGCAGAACATCATTTTCCTTTAGCCTCCCCGCCTTCCCACCAGCTCCCTTGGTTGACTCTCATTTTTCATTAAAAGGACTAATGCTAAGTCCATCAGGTCAAAACATCTGTGTGGTTTTTGGCTTTTTGACTGATCATGCCTCGTGCGAGGGCCAAATCCTGCAAATTTGACCTACCTCATCATGCTCTCCGAATGAAGGCATGAATGCATGAGCCATCTCAGTTAAGCCCTCATGACACAGTCACTCCCAATGACTAATATTGGAAAATCCTGGTTCACTTAAGAGAAACAGAGCTTCCAAATGCTGATACATCTCATAATACAATAGCAAGATATTGCAACTCTCATCAGAAAAGTTTTAAAGTATTGGTACACAGGTGTGCACTGGCAGATAAAAAAATCTTTGAAATTCTCATTTTTGCTCAAGAGGGCAAATTGTCTCATTGGCAGTAACTGCAGTTTTGAAGTGACAGACTCATGTCGTTCACTTCCAAGAAGATGTCTGCCAAATACTCAGGACTGCATGACTACAATATGTTGATTTGTCTTCCAAGTAAAAAGGCTGTTTCTTGCGGGAAGAAGCAGCCAGTACAGTCTTTAGCTCAAACATTTGTGTGAATGCTTTTCTCCTCAAGACAACCAATGTTGGCTGCATGCAGCGGAAGTGCTTTAGGAGTGCTTCCTAGATTGCTGCATGGACTATTAAAAAGATGTGAACCTGAGGTTTGAGATTTTTACTGCTCCATCAAGGATATTTTTAAGTGAAACTGAAACCTTTTCTGTAGGTGCACAGAAATGAAAAAGAAAAATGAAGACTACAGCTCGGTGCCATGGCCTTGATTTGTGCTAAGGCACCAAAAGTTTTCCTGGCATGGCTTTTGCATCATCAGTATAAATGTCACTTCCAGTGAAAAAGGCAAATAACATCTTAGTATGATGAAAATAGCTTTGTCTTGGCAGACCCTCCCCCAGAAAAGCCCCCCTGCAGATTTCACCTTTCAAATGCATTCCTAACAGGTCTTCCTTGTCTCTAATGAGTTATACAGCAGATCATTTTTATCTCAAAATGCTGCCACAGTCACCTATCTGAAGCACAGATATCTATTCCTCCCTCCTACATCAAAATCATCTGAGTCCTTCCCACTGACAACACAACTAACTGCAGATTCCCACATGTACATGAAAGATAGCCAATGAGGTTGTTTAAGCTGCTTTTCCTGTCTGACTCCTCCGTCTCTTGCATTTATATCCTCTTGTCTAGTCAAACAAAAGTTGGGCACGCTCTTCCCAGCTGGGCATTTATTTGCTTCTTTAATTTCCTCTGCCCAGAACGCAGCTGTCAATATCCTACTGTTCCTTAAAGCTGTGGTCCTCACCTCCGCTGCATGTGAGAATCCCGTGGGAGATCCAGAGGGTTTGATTTAATTTGAATAGGGCCAGGCCTGGGGATAGGTGCTTCCTAGGTGACATCCAGTTGAGATCCAATGAGTCCACCTCATATGCTAGGGCTCGAAAGGAAAGCGTTTCAGATTCCTCCAGAAGAACAGGTACACTTTTGGGGGGATACCTGGGGCCATCTGTTGTCATCTCCTCTGTAGAGCATCTCATTTCTGTCTTGTAATCTAGCTCTTGTTCTGTTTATCTCACCTCCTGCTAAGCTGCACAACCCTTTGAGACAGCACCTCACCGCACTCCTTGCTGTGTCCCCTGCAGTGACGAGCACAGAGCAGAGCTCTGCCCAGGACACAGATTCAAGACATAAAGTTTACCATTTTCACTATTTTAAAGCATGCAATTCAGTAGCACAAAGTATAATCACAATGCTGTTGCGCCATCACCACTCTCTAGTTCCAGAGTGTTCTCCTCACCCCAAATGGAAACCACGCCTCCATTAGCAATCATTCACCATAACTCTGTCTCTCCCAGCCCCTGGCAAACATTCATTTGCTGTCTCTATGGATTATACATAGATAGAGTATGGAAGCCAACGTGTGTTTATCTATATACAGTTGACCTTTGAACAACATGAGTTTCACCTGTATTGGTCCACTTACACGTAGATTTGTTTTTTTCAATAGTAAATACTATACTACATGACCACTGGCAGTTGAATCCACAGATGAGGAGCCTTGGATACAGAGACACCACAGATACAAAGGATCAACTATAAATTCTAGGTGGATTTTCGACTATGTGGAAGGTTGGAGGCCCAACTCCCACATGATTCAAAGGTAAATTGTGTATTTTATGTATCTCCATATGTGTGTGAGGTGTGTGTGTGCATGAGCGCTCAGTCGAGTCCAACTCTGTGTGACCCCATGGACTGTAGCCCACCAGGCTCCTCTGTCCATGGAAGTCTCCAGGCAAGAATACCGGAGTGGGTTGCCATTCCCTTCTCTGGGGGATCTTTCCAACACAGGGATCAAACTGTGTCTCTTTGGTCTTCTGCACTGGCAGGCAGGTTCCTTACCAGCTGAGCCTCCAGGGAAGCCCATATCTCCATATGATATATGATAAATATATACAAGCATTGATGTTATATATCAGAGCTCCCACAGCCTTCCTTCCATCACTTCACAGTGACTCCCTCACTGTAGCTCTCTGAAGACCACCTTTACGATCAAACTTTAGCTCTTTGCAGTGCTATATTTTTGCAGTAATTATGTATGTCTAACCACTCAACATGTGCAAAACATACTCCCATTTTTATTTGGTTCCTATCTATTTAAAAACAGTGTCATTGATTACATTTTTGCATGTTGGGTCCCAACTTTCCCCAAAAGCGCTGTGGGTTTTGTTATGCAATTTTGTGCAGCATGATGATTTGTTAAATTCAAGAGTTGCATTACGGCAGCACTGACTGGATGACTTTTAATTCAAAGTAGAAGCTTGGGTCAAAGACCAAGCTTTCATGACCTGCATCTTCTTTTGGGTCAATCCTGGATATACAAACAAAAATGTCACTGCACTCATTAAAAGCCTCTCTCCATTCAACTCTCTTTGAAACTCATTCTCACACCATCGTAAGTATAATAGGAACAGCCTTCTACTCCAAAGTCAGAAAAATCCATGCAAGATTTCCTGCACGAGATGAACTGCTGTTGTGTAAGAAAACTCTCTTCACACTTAGCAAATCATCCCCATTTTCCACAAAAATCTACGATCTGCTTGCCAATTTCTTGTTTACAAATGAACAAAACCAGAACCATGGACACAAAATTTAAAACATCGTTTCTCTGAAAATCCCTGGAGCTTACTTATAGTATACTCAATTTTCTCCATCCTAAAGTTTAAAGAATTTATGGGAATTATTGAGTAAGTTATTGTCACAATGAACAAGACTGAACTGAACTACTTCAAGTGAAAATCAGAGAGATGCAAGATGACAATCAGAGATTTCAGATTAATTTGGGAAGCCCATTTTGGCCTCTTACTGTACCCAAATATTCCACTTAGTTGAAATTAATTAATACTCCACCTAAAAGTAAAGTAGGACTTCCCTGGTAGTCCAGAGATTAAGACTCCTGCTCTCACTGCAGGTGTTTAAAGTTCGATCCCTGGTTGGGGAACTAAGATCCCACATGCTGCATGGCCAACAAAAAAAAGGTAGAGTAAAAAATCCTCATTGGCTCTACATTATATATAGCAATAATTGCCCCCAAAGCTGTCCTCCTAGACTTTATAGTCGGGTGGCACTAGAACTTCACTGCTTACTGTGATTCCCCCTCCTATCTCCCCCTTCTCTGTAAGCCTGTGAGGCTAAAACTATCTTCTCTCACTCCTCGAAACCCAGTCCAGGGACTGTCTTCAACCTATGAATCAAACAGGCCTATTTGGAAAACACAGAGAGTGGCAAGGAGGGGAGGAAGCTCTGGCAATTGTCACTCCTCTACTCTACCCTTCCTGCTACTTCCCAAACTGTACATCTGCTGTGTACATGGAGCCACAGCCCAGCTGCTTCACTGTCTACCCGGAAGATGCATGGAATCTTCATTTCCCCCTCCATGTAGAGGTGTCTTTCCTCCGAAATCTAAATGTTCGGTGTCCACAGATAGCTCTTATATGTCTTCATCTTTTTCTAATGATCTTGTGCATCGTAAAATGAGATTAATGGACTTCCCTGGTGTTCCAGTGGTTATAACCCTGTGCTTCCAATGCAAGAGGTGCAGTTTGACTCCTGGTCAGGGAACTAAGATTACACATGCAGAGAAGTGCAGCTGAAGAAATAAAAACAAATTGTTAAGAACTGAAAAAAAGAGTTCTCATATCTTTTGCTTTGGGAGATTTGGTTGTGTTGTTTTGGAATTCCCCAGTGGTCCACTGGTTAAGACTCCAAGCTCCTAGTGCAGGTGGCACGGGTTTGATTTCTAGTCAGGGAACCAAGATCATACATGCCACTTGGTACAGCCCCAAAGAGATAGAGACAGAGAAAGGCTGGGGCCAGAGCTAGTCACTCTTATTAGCTGCCTCTTTCCAACCATTCCAATTCCAATATAGGAGCATCCATGGACAACAGACAAGGAGTTAATGTCAGTCCATCAAGGCCCCAGTTCAGGAGACAGGAATTCCACTTCAAGACAAGAAGTGGACACTACTGCAGAAAATCAGAGGAGAATAAAAGTCAGAGGAAGACAGGGCCCTGAATGAATGGCAGAATCCCAAAGGCTTTGCTAGAAGGCCCCTCCTCACCAGCACCAAGCCCAGGCAGTAGGTGGGGGGTGCAGGAGAGGTTAGAAATGCCTGCCCTGTGGAGTGAACAGTCCCTAGCCCTCCAAAGTGAAAAAACCAACACTGTTTCAGGATCTCACTAGGGTTTTAAGATCTACGGTGCTGTTGACACTCAGATGGCTCAGACACATCAAGGTTGGCCTATGAACCTAATACGGATCAGAACACAGAATACTATTATTATCTATAGTAATGTGTGTGCCAACTCCATTCAACTGCATCCTAAATGAATTTTGGAAACACAGCCCTTTCATGAAGAAGCAGTCAGGGTGGTGACAAAGCGTGGGCTCTCACGTAAGACAGCATGGGTGCAGTGTCGAGCTGTGGCCTTGGTTTCAGGCAGTCAACCTACAAAGGCTGCACTAGTGAACTAGCAGTGCAGATTGAGCCCTACTGTACACCAGACACGATGCTAGGTATTTTATGTATGTTCTATCCTCATAATAACACTGCAAGATTCAGTAACTTGTCCAACATCACAAGTGTAGAAAATGGCAAAGCAGAGATTTGAACCTAGGGCAGCCCGACTGCAAATCTCATGCCTCCTTCCTGTCTCAAATAGCATTTCTACATTATATATGATAGATTATATTTCTACTTTATATATGATAAGTATGTATGATAGATACCACGATATATGACATATGATACTCGTCTGTCAGTAACGAGTCTCTAACTTTCAAGCAGTCTTCATCCTTCTGGGGGCAGAAGCAGAACTTCCTCCTGTGATTAGATTCGATGAGCTCCCCTCTGGGTTCAGCTAATCACAGAGTCCCAGCACTGCTTCAAGAAGTTCACTCATACTCTCCACTGATAAAATATTTAGCATAATTTCCTACAAATCCATGGGGACAGCAGTTCTCCTTTTTGACCACTTCATGCTCTCACAGTTACAAACCTCTTGGCATTACGTTCGATTCCCTTGAACTTTCAGAGCCTTCTCACTTCCACTATCTCATCAGCCTTGTCGAGGAACCCCCAACCACTCCGCAACATAAGAAAGAAGAACTCACAGTTTGAAGACCTTCACTGTTCACTAATTATATTGCATTTGCACATTTCGGTAGTGAATAACTCCAGGCAGGAAGACTCACAGACCAATATGTGTAGATACTTTAGTCTGTGAGTCCCCTCTTCATGGCTGCCTTTCATGCCTCTACAGGAGGCATGTGGTTTTGACCCCATCCATCCACTGAGACTGTTCTCATCAAAGTCGCTGATGACATTCTGGTACAAAATGATAACTGAACTTATTTAATATAGAGAAAGTTACCTTGTATCTGAATATAGAGTATAAAAGTTCTCCAACACAACTATTCTTCGATCAGTTTCTCCGTCAACTTCTTTTAGTATATGATTTACACTTATTGAGTGTGAAAACTGTAGCAAATAATATTAATTAAATTCTGTTTTGTCAGATATTGTCACATTTAACTCTTACTTGCTATTGCTAACAGATCCTATCTTTTTAATTTTGATAGGTCATATTTGTCTAATTGTGGCAAAAAAACACGATGGAAAATTTACCATCTTTAACCATTTTTAAGTGTCAGTTCAGTGTGTGAAGTATATTCATATTGTTGTGAAGCAGGTCTCCAGGACTTTTTATCCTGCAAATCTGAAACTCTATACCCAGTAGAGAGAAAATGCTCATTCCCTCTTCCTACCCTCTGCCCCCTGGAAACCATGATTCTACTTTCCAGTTCTATGAATTTGATTACTTAAGAGTTGAGTCATTATGTTTTAAGACTGTGTCTTACAAATAGTATTTAGTTGCATATTTTTAAACCCAATCTGAGTCTTTACCTTCTAGTGTTTAGCCCAAATGTATTTACTGAAATGACAGATATGTTTGCATTTATTTTTGATATTTTATTGAATTCTTTTTGTGTGTTTATGTGCTATGTACTTTATCTTCCACTTCATTATAAAGACCAGGTTTTTGCCTGCTTTTATCTTAGTATTTTGGAAGTTGAACTCTATTTTTATTTTACTGGTGGCTATCTTTAAGTTCTCAAATACATCTAAACATTTATTCCTCTGATGATGAAATCAAGAGCAAGATCTCTTGCCATTCACAGGCAGGAATAGGAAATTTACCATCATCATCAACAGAGCGGCCTGAAGGGATAGGCTTTGTAAAAAGTACCACAAACAAACTTTTGGCCAAAAGGCAAAATAAAGGTCTAGTTACTAAACTTAGTTTCCATTAATCATTTCTATAATTCAAGCATCTGGAGTTTTAGCTATTAAGGTAGGAAGCCTCTTATCCCTATAGAGAAAAGGAAATAATTTTCTACATTACTCCAACCGTATCAACTATTTAATAAATTGTCCACCATTTACCTGAGAAATATTCATGGTAAACTGTACATTCTTAATCAAGCATGGCCTTGAACTGTCTTCTTACAATGTCCTCCTGTTAGAACTCAAGTCACACAAACTAATTTTGATTCTTCACTAAATCAGCTCTAACAGGAAGGAAGTAAAGTGACAGTCACTCAGTCCTGTCCGACTCCTTGCAATGCCATGGACTATAGTCCATGGAATTCTAAAGGCCAGAATACTGGAGTGGGTAGCCGTTCCCGTCTCCAGGCGATCTTCCCAACTCAGGGATCAAACCCAGGTATTCCGGATTGCAGGCGGATTCTTTACCAGCTGAGCCACAACAGAAGCCCAATAGGGAAGAAAAATCTGCTTCAAAAACTAAAGAATGTATTCTAAATTCTGATGGAAGGACTTGTATCCATATAGAAGGAATTAGTCTATAAGTAACAGAAGGGGCATCCACAGTTAAGTGGCATACCTACTACTCTGTCCTGTACTAATTATAATCAGGACTTTACCATAAGAATAAGGTATTCATTTTTCTGATCATGGAGAAAACATTCTAGATGATATCAAAAAGCAACATTCCCTGTAATTTATTTTTATGTGTAACAATCAGATAAGTGAGAGAAGTGGTTAACCTGGACACATTTTGTCATTTTGATTTAAATAAGAAATGAATTAGCTACTATATTCCACCTGTGACCTTTCAGTCACATTAAAGGCACTCCACCAGAGTGACCCTTCTTTTGGCCAAGGTCTAAACCCCAGCTCTATTTCTCTTTTCTCCAGTTTAACAGAGGGAAGATCATAGTTTGAAAACAAAATAACAATAAAAGAAGGAAGGTCTGGCCACTTGCTAGCCGCATGACTTGAGAAACCTCATTTCTCATTTTTAAAATGAGAATAATATCACCAACTACTTCATAAAATCATTTTAAGGCTAAAATAAAATAATGTATTATCAACCACCCAGCATGGTGCCTGGCCTCTAACAGGTATTAAATATTGTTTCTCAAAATAATAAACACTTGGTCAATTTCCTTGTTTATAATGTAAAGAACAAATCTACATTCATTAAGGTAATACATTCATAGATATATTCCATGTATAATTTACATTCTTTTTTTAAAAAATCACTTCCCTAAATATAACCTTGATGTACTCCTTTCTGATTTGGAACCAGTCTGCTGTTCCATGTCCAGTTCTAACTGTTGCTTCTCGACCTGCATACATATTTCTCAGGAGGCAGATCAGGTGGTCTGGTATTTCCATTTCTTGAAGAATTTTCTACAGTTTGTGGTGATCCACACAGTCAAAGGCTTTGGAGTAGTCAATAAAGCAGAAGTAGATGTTTTTCTGGAACTCCCGTGCTTTTTAGATGATCCAACAGATGTTGGCAATTTGATCTCTGGATCCTCTGCATATCCTAAATACAACTTGAACATCTGGAAGTTCACAGTTCACGTACTGTTGAAGACTAGCTTGGAGAATTTTGAGTGTTACTTTGTTAGCATGTGAGATGAGCGCCACTTTGCAGTAGTTTGAGCATTCTTTGGCATTGCCTTTCTTTGGGATTGGAATGAAAACTGACCTTTCTCAGTCCTGTGGCCACTGCTGAGTTTTCCAAATTTGCGGGCACACTGAGGGCAGCATTTTCACAGCATCATCTTTTAGGATCTGAAATAGCTCAACAAGAATTCCATCACCTCTACTAGCTTTCTTCATAGTGATGGTTCCTAAGGCCACTTGACTTCACATTCCAGGATGTCTGGCTCTAGGTAAGTGATCACACCATCGTG
>SJXQ01006021.1:0-30648 GCA_006408695.1 Aepyceros melampus
TGGTGTGCTGCAGTCCATGGGGTCGCAAAGAGTTGGACATGACTGAGCAACTGAACTGAACTGAAGTTTGTTAATAGCCAGCAGTGACCTTCTGTGGACCTTTATATTTTTTAAAATAAAAAGTATTCAGCAATTTGGTATAAAAAAGGGAAAGAAAGTGGAGGTAAAAATACTTCTTGTCTTCCTTGCTGTCCACTCAAGTGTATACTTAACAGGCTAATTATTGGTTCTTGATGAGGAGAGTTCCAGTGGATAATTCCACTTACTAGTATGGAGACAAGGCAATAATGGACTGTAGGAATGAAAATTAGGAAAGAGTGAGTATTTAGGTTAAAGAGAGTCAAGCAGGCTTTTTGGAGGAGGTAGATTTTGAAGTGGTACTAGGGGGGTTTAGAAATCAATAATAACTAAGGAAAAAATGAACACTATAATTCACTTTTTCCTTACTCTATCTAACCACTGTATGTGGGTTATATTGAGAATAAGAGTATTTTAAACATGAAAAAAAGAATTATCCAGGTGAAATGTGATGTGGGGAACAGGAAAAGAAGCAGTAAATATGGCTTACAATGTTCAGGAAACAAAATAATTGGAACGTGCATATTGGGAGGATCATTTGGTAAGATCTGACAATGAATTTTTGAAGTCAGTAATACAGGTTGCAGTGAGGGAAGGGTGGTAGGTATAGCGCAAGTAGAAGAGTATGTACAGAAGAGCGCCAGCTCTGAGTGCAGTGAAGGAGGCATGCTGGATGCAGACTATGGGCCCAAACGATGGGAGACCTGGAGTGCCAGGCTCATGAGGTTAACGTAACCTCAAAGCTAGTTTGTATGATATTTATAAGAGGAATGATAATGTGTCCTTTGCATATTGGGAGGATCATTTGGTAAGATCTGACAATGAATTTTTGAAGTCAGTAATACAGGTTGCAGTGAGGGAAGGGTGGTAGGTATAGCGCAAGTAGAAGAGTATGTACAGAAGAGCGCCAGCTCTGAGTGCAGTGAAGGAGGCATGCTGGATGCAGACTATGGGCCCAAACGATGGGAGACCTGGAGTGCCAGGCTCATGAGGTTAACGTAACCTCAAAGCTAGTTTGTATGATATTTATAAGAGGAATGATAATGTGTCCTTCTGTTTGGGGGAAAAATTGATCTAGGTTCAGTGTCATTTAAGGGGAGAGCATAAAGAGGTAAAGGGCAGCATGAAGAGATGACTGCAGGAATGTGGGCTGAGATGATAAAATACTAGATGAGAAGGGTGGGCATGAAAATGTAAACAAAGGACAGACTCTGAGCGATGCTGAAAATAAAGACTGAAGTGTGTGGTGACTTTTGATACAGGGAAAAAAGAAAATGGAGAAATTTCAAAGGTTGTTCATCTGATTAATTATTCAACAAACATATATAGGAATAAATACATACTCCTGGTGCTGTTATAGCAGAGAATGGTCTTATTTGCTAGCAACTAAAACTGAATCTAGCTATCTCAGGTGTGGAAGGAATGGATCATAATGCCAGAGGCTCATAGCATCAGTGAAAACTCAGAGAAAGAGGCTTAGAAATTTGGCAGATCCAAAATTGCCTTGTAGCAGTCTTTCTAACCTGAGTTTCATGAGAAAATTAAGTTCTATCACTCTATAGCATGCGTTATATACAGTACAGTGACTTAACTCTTGTCCTATGCATCTAAAATGACACCAGTCATATGCTATCTTTGGCAGAATTGAGAAATCTGTCACTCAAATCATTTTCACTTTCTCTGCCTCAAATGAGGTACTCTACTTGAGAAAGCCTGGCTGGGGGCTGAGCAGAAGTTACCACAAGATGGCCTTGGCCACCTACTATTCATTGTCTTTGTTCCCATGTGTGCTTAGTTACACAATTGTGTCTGATTTTTTGCAAATGCATGGACTGTAGCCCACTAGGCTCCTCTGTCACTGGGGATTCTCTGGGCAAGAATACCGGAGTGGGTTGCCATGCCCTCCTTCATGGGACCTTCCCAACCCAGGGATCAAACCCAGGTCTCGTGCATTGCAGGCAGATTCTTTACCATCTGAGCCAACAGGGAAGCCCTTTCTTCCCATATTATTACTCATTTGCTTAAGATTTAAAATTCCGGGAGCATGGTGAAAGCCTGGCTGGGGGCTGAGCAGAAGTTACCACAAGATGGCCTTGGCCACCTACTATTCATTGTCTTTGTTCCCATGTGTGCTTAGTTACACAATTGTGTCTGATTTTTTGCAAATGCATGGACTGTAGCCCACTAGGCTCCTCTGTCACTGGGGATTCTCTGGGCAAGAATACCGGAGTGGGTTGCCATGCCCTCCTTCATGGGACCTTCCCAACCCAGGGATCAAACCCAGGTCTCGTGCATTGCAGGCAGATTCTTTACCATCTGAGCCAACAGGGAAGCCCTTTCTTCCCATATTATTACTCATTTGCTTAAGATTTAAAATTCCGGGAGCATGGAGAGAGTTCAAGTATATGGGAAGGCTTTTTTTTTTTTAATTGGAGGCTAATGACTTTATAATATTGTAGTGGTTTTTGCCATACATTGACATGAATCGGCCATGGGTGTACATATGTTCCCCATCCTGAACCCCCTCTCACCTCCCTCCCCATCCCATCCCTCAGGGTCATCCCAGTGCACCAGCTCTGAGCACCCTGTCTCATTCATCGATCTATTTCACATATGATAACATACATGTTTCAATGCCATTCTCTCAAATCATCCCACCCTCACCTTCTCCCACAGAGTCCAACAGTCTGTACTTTACATCTCTGTCTCTTTTGTTGTCTCGCATATAGGGTCATCATTACCATCTTTCTAAATTCCATATATATGCATTAATATACACTGTATTGGTGTTTTTCTTTCTGGCTTACTTCACTCTGTATAATAGGCTCCAGTTTCATCCACCTCATTAGAACTGATTCAAATGTATTCTTTTTAATGGCTGAGTAATATTCCATTGCATATATATATACCACAGCTTTCTTATCCATTCGTCTGCCGATGGACATCTAGGTTGTTTCCATGTCCTGGCAATTGTAACAGTGCTGTGAAGAACATTGGGGTACACGTGTCTCTTTCAATTCTGGTTTTCTCGGTGTGCATGCCAGCAGTGGGATTGCTGGGTCATAAGGCAGTTCTATTTACAGTTTTTTAAGGAATCTCCACACTGTTCTCCATAGTGGCTGTACTAGTTTGCATTCCCACCAATAGTGTAAGAGGGTTGGTTCCCTTTTCTCCACACCCTCTCCAGCATTTATTGTTTGTAGACTTTTTTGATAGTAGCCATTCTGACCTGCATGAGATGTTACCTCACTGTGGTTTTCGATTTCCATTTCTCTGATAATGAGTGATATTGAACATCTTTTCATGTGTTTGTTAGCCATCCGTATGTCTTCTTTAGAGAAATGTCTGTTTAGTTCTTTGGCCCATTTTTTGATTGGGTTGTTTATTTTTCTAGAACTGAGCTGCAGGAGCTGCTTGTATATTTTTGAGATTAATTCTTTGTCAGTTGGGGAAGGCTTTTTTAAAAGATGCTTTAAAATGGATCATGAAAAAAAAAAATCAGTGGGGACTTCAAAGTCCTGCCCAAAAGAGACCATCACATGCAAAGTCAGAAGGTTAAAAGGGCTTGGTTGACCTGTTTTGGAAATGATATCATGGGCAAAGGGGCTGGGGATGTGAGACTGGAGCTGATGGCAGAAGATGAGGTGGGTAAATGTGAACAGGCCTCGAAGGTCTGTTCCAACAAAGAGTTTAGACTTTATCTTCTGGATCCTAAAAAATTACTGAAGTTAGCAAAGTTTGAGAGTGACAAGATCAGACTTTGTTTGTCACAACAGGAATACTGATAGGGATAAGTTATAAGAAGGAAAGACTCAAAAGAGTAAGGAAACTACTATATACATGATATGTCAGCAGCAGTGGGCTATTCATCCATGAGCCAAGGTACATAAATCAAGACCCAGAAATGTTTAAATGACTACTGTAGACCAGCACAGCTTGCAAGGGAAGAGTGAGGATTGAAATTGCCAGGGAGCAAGGACACCATCCAGGAATGAACTAAATTGTCCAGGTGATAAACAATAAGGTTTCACAACAGAGAAGTGGGAGTGACAGTGGGGAAAAGACACTGTAGGAATCATACCAGGCTAAGGAACTGGTCAAGAGATAACCTTGAGCCTAGAGCATGATTGGGTTATGTGTGACATAAAGGCACTATCTGAAGTCAGTGAGGAAGACAGCAAAGGGGCCAGCATTGGAGGATACTCAGAGTTAGGGGATAGAATGAGGAAAGGAGTTAACAGAGGGATGGGGCAAAAAGAAAATGTCACAAAACCATGGGGTTGAGGGGCAACACTGGAGGAAAGCAACACTTAAGAAAGAGAAAGGAATCACAAAAACAAGAAATATCTATCCCAAAGGGGATACATCTCATCTCTTCTCCCTGAAATCCCTCAGATCCCAGGCTCATTAAAAACAAAACAAAACCACTTCTTCAATCTTGTTCATATGACAGAGAATAACCTCATCTTTTTGCTTCTTTGTGCTAGCTTCTTTCCATCAAAGTCTTATTTACTCTCTGGGGTATTTATTCTTACATTGTGAAAAGTATACTAGAAATAATTAGGTATGACCATATTGCTTGGCCTCATCTACTACCTTTAGGAATATATTTCAAGGAATCACTTAAAAATGTGTTCCAGACTAGTTATAACCATAGTGCTCATAGTGTAAACAAACAAAGCAAAATCAAAACAGAAGAGACACCCAGTAAGTGAGCACAGCTGGGACATGGCTCCATGTGCTACACTCCACCATTTTACCACGCTGTGGATCCAGCAGACACACAGAAAATGTACATGGATTAAAGGAAAAGCAAACAATTAACCTTGAATGTACCAGCACAAGAGTTGGAAAGGGGTCATAGAATCTTACAGAAAAAAATAAGATTACATTCTAGAGTTATTTTGTACTTTTATTATCTATTAACATAGTTAAAAGGTGCGTGCTCAGTCAGGTCCAACTCTGTACAACTCCATGGACTGTAACCCGCTGGACTCCTCTGTCCATGGGATTTTCCAGGAAGAATACTGGAGTAGGTTGCCATTTCCTACTCCAGGGGATCTTCCTGACCCAGGGATTGAACCCACATCTCTCGTGTCTCCTGCATTGGCAGGGAGATTCTTTACCACTGACCCACCAGGGAAGCCATTAACCTAGTTATTTGTGTTTATTTTAAAGATGGCTAGATGGTGAAATATAAAAGTTATTTCTCATATGTTAGTACAATGAGAAAAGCAATTTCATTTGTTGGATTAAATTGCCACAGATAATACAGTTAAATGTCATTGATTAAATAAAGATCTTGTACAATGTACTTGATGGGATTTGGACAAACTACCTGAAAATATGGCACCTTGGTAGATTGATTGTTTTAACCTGAAGGAATTTGAGCAAACTCTGGCAGAAGCAGGAAGGTCGTTATAGCCTCTGCCTGAAACAGGTCATAAGATGCTCATGTGTGAGGCCCCCTCCTCACATTTTGAGGAAAGGAACACTCTGATCCTCCAAAAGCTGAGAAGAATCTGAACAAACAGGCCTTGCTAAGCTCCCCTAGTTTACTACAATTACTTCATGCTCCTTTAACCTATCACATTTCTCCACAACTGTCCAATCTTCATCAAGGCTAGCATCCAAATACACAGGTCTAACTATTTCTTTGGTTTTTCATTTCCTTATGAAGGCTCTTGAATCATGTAAAACTTACCAAATAAATTTGTAGGATTTTGTCCTGTTCATTTGTCTCTCTCAGTTTGCTTTCCAGGCCCAGCCAGGGACACTGAGAGGGTTAAGGAAAACTTTTTTCTCCCCTACATATTCTTACAAGCACAAAGTCAAAACACCCTGGTGCAAAAATATTTCAATTTTAAAAAGAGGAGATTAAAATAAGAATGAGTACTTAAAGACTAAAAATATCTTTCTCTAAGCTTTTCAGGAAAGTAATATAGGGAAACAGCAAAGAATAAGAACCACTCTGAAAGAGAGAGACTTATTTATTCATTTATTGTGAAATGGGAATTCATGTTTATTTGATACTAGCCATGAAATTATAACAAAACACTCTCTAGAACAGCAGAAGCACACAATTAAAAAAAAAAAAGCTTTGAGCCTATTTCCTACTCCCAAACACAAACAGAAAAAAAAAATTCACAGAAACAGTGAACAAGGAAAAACAGTTCAAATTTAAGAAAGACAAAGATGAATATTCTGAAAAACAAGAAGAGTGACAGTTGAGCGGAAAGAAGAAAAATGAATAACAAGAGGAAAAAACATTGCAGAAAGTCTCTGTAGCATATAATAGGCTGTAGGAAGGAAGATATTTTAAAGGTGAACTTGACTGAGAACAAGAGTATGTGAAAGAGAATTCCCAGTTGGTAGCATAACAAAAGTGAAAAAAAGTGTTTTAAAAAGGTACAAAGAGATTAAAGGACAGGAAAATATTGGAGTCATTTAAAGTTATATGTATAATTTAATGTTCTCTGCACAATTTTTCATATTTCCAAAAATGCTTTATAACTCTAAATATCTTTATAAAGTGTTCTTAAATTGCTCCTGAAAATCATTTTCTTTAATACAGTATTTTTCAAGATTCTTAGTTGCAAATAACAGTATTCCAACTTAGACCAGCCTAAATCAAAAAGAAATAATTCACTCATCGTGGCAGGTCCCCAAAGATTTCCATGTCCTAAGTCCTCAGAATTGAAATATATGCCTCCTTACAGGGCATAGGGGACTTCTGCTGATGTGATTAAGTCAAGGATTCTGAGATGGAGTGATTATCTTAGATTACTTCAGTGGATCCAAAGTAATCACAAAGGGCCTTATAAGGGAAAAGAGTGGAAAGAGTCAAAGAAAGATGTGATGGCAGAAGCAGAGGTCAGAGTGGTGAGAAGCTATAAACCAAGGATGGCAGGCAGCCTCTGCTGCTGCTGCTGCTAAGTCGCTTCAGTTGCGTCTGACTCTGTGCGACCCCATAGACGGCAACCAACCAGGCTTTCCTATCCCTGGGATTCTCCAGGCAAGAACACTGGAGTGGGTTGCCATTTCCTTCTCCAGGGCATGAAAGTAAAAGTGAAAGTGAAGTCACTGAGTTGTGTCCAACTTTCAGCCACCCCATGGACTGCAGCCTACCAGGCTCCTCTGTCCATGGGATTTTCCAGGCAAGAGTACTGGAGTGGGGTGCCACTAGGAGGTAGAAAAGGCAGAGCCATTTTAGACTTCTGACCTACAAATTATAAGACAATGAATGCATGCATGTGTGCTAAATTAATTCAGTCATGTCTGACTCTTTACGATCCTATGGACTACAGCCCATGAGGCTCCTCTGTCCATGGAATTCTCCAGGCAAGAATACTGGAGTGGGTTGTCATGCCGTCCTCCAAAGGATCTTCCCTGGCCCAGGGATCTAACCCAAGTCTCTTATTTCTCCTGTGTTGACAAGCAGGCTCTTTACCACTATCGCCACTTGGGAAGCTCTTTTTTTATACTGGAGTGGGTAGCTTGTCCCTTCTCCAGGGGAACTTCTTGACCCAGGAATCAAACCGGGGTCTCCCACATCGCAGGCAGATTCTTTACCAGCTGAGCTACCCAGGAAGCCCCTGATAATTTGTGACAGCAGCAATAGGGAACGAAGACACTCAGGCAGCTAAGAAGTTACAGGAGTATAACTAACTTCCAGCCCATTTTAATCCAAAGATTTAGCTGACACTGAGAATCTATTACAGTAAGTACTAAGCAATGTTTTCTTCTATACTGTCTCATTTTCAGGCAGTTCCTCCTCACATCATAGAAAAGAAGACCACTGGTAGTTCAAGGCTCTCTTAATCCTCAATGAATGAGGATCCCTTGAGCTACACTGTGTGGCAGCCCTGCTTAAAACTAGCAACCCCAGAAGAAAAGCAGAAGCTCCCTGCCTCAGCTCCAGAAAAGCCCAGAGGCGAGAATCTGACCTGGGTGCCACAAGGCCCCACCTATTTCTTGAACCAATCATAGCTAGGGGTTTTCTCTGGATATATACATGCACCCCAGTGTTCACTGCAGCATTATTTACACTACCCAAGACATGGAAGCAACCTAAATGTCCACTGACGAGGAGTGGATAAAGATGTGGTACATATACACAATGGAATATTACTCAACCATAGAAACGAATGAAATAATGCCAATTGCAGCAACATGGATGAAACTAGAGAGTGTCATACTGAGTGAGGTAAGTCAGACAAAGGCAAATATCACTTACACATGGAATCTAAAAAAAAATGGTACAAATGAACTTATCTACAAAACAGAAATAGAGTGAGAGATGTAGAATACAAACTTGTGGTTACCAAAGGAGAAAGAGGGACAGATAAATTGGGAGATTGTGATTGCTATACACACTCTACTATATATATAAAATAAATAACTAGTAAGGATCTACTGTATAGCACAGGGAAGTCTACTCAACACTCTTTAATGATCTATATGAAAATAGAATCTAAACAAGAGTGGGTATATGTATGTGTATAACTGATTCATTTTGCTATACAGCAGAAACTAACACAATATTGTAAATCAACTATACTCCAATAAAAATGTTAAAAATAAAGACATTTCCTAAGAAACATTGTATTTGAGATAAAACAATAAATTGATAAATGTGGGCTAAAGGCAGCAAAGGTATAGTGAAGTTGGGGGGGGGTGAACTTGAAGTCAAGAGTCCAGAATTTAAATTTAAGTTCCATCACCAAACACTGAAGCCACCTTGGGCAACCCCTTAACTCTAATGACTATTTCTTCAGCCCTAAAATGGAAATAAAACTAGATTGTCTTCTCCCATCCCACTCTTAAAAAATTCTGTATTAATAAGTGAAGTTGGCAGCTCAGCATTAAGGAGGACAATTATTATGTTAATAATAGGTAAAACAATTGCAAAATGCAATGTCTAAGTGGCATTGTTTTTAACCTGAGCTAAGGTTGCCCCTTTAAGGACATGGTCACTGTTCAAAGGGGGCTTGAGATGCCAGGGTGTAAGGATTCCAAAGAGTTGATGGTTGGTAGGATCAGATGGCAGATCATCAGGACTCTGATTATTTGGCTTCCTCCTTTTTTATTGACCTGTTATAATCATGTCTCCCTTCCTCTCCCAAGGCCAAGTGGTGGGTGTGGAATCCAAGAAGGTGAAGTGACCCCTTGGGGTATAGCTCTCAGAAAATTGTCTTAGAAAACATCAAAAATATGTTCACACTTTCCAAGATACCTTTAAATCTCAGGTGAAAGGAACCAACTCTGGTGTGAATATGGCAGTGATTTACTTTAAAGACTTACCAGGTAGCATGGAAGTTGATGTAGAGGTCAGGGGGAGCTCATTAAATACATACTGAATGAATGAACTGGTTTTAAAGCACTGCTGTTCATCACTTGCTGATACAATTTTAACTTTGAAAGTGAAAATGTTAGTAGCTCAGAAGTGTCTGCCTCTTTGCGACCCCACGGACTGTAGCCTCTGTCCATGGAATTCTCCAGGTAAGAATATTGGAGTGGGTTGCCATTCCCATCTCCTAGGGATCTTCCCAACCCTGGTATCAAACCCAGGTCTCCCACACTGCAAGCAGATTCTTTACCATCTGAGCCAGCAATGAAGACCTAGATTTTAACTTTAAGTTTATATAAAAGAGGCAAAACTCTTGTTTTTCTTTCTGGTTCTTTATCTTTATTATCATCAGCAAGCATTTGCTATCTGCTTCCTTCAGACATTACTTTTGTGTTAAAGAGCCTGAAGTCAGGGGTTAAGTGAAAGTTTAAGGAAGCTATACACAGAGATGATTCCGATGATACTAAAATCACAAATAAATATACAA
This sequence comes from Aepyceros melampus, assembly GCA_006408695.1. Lineage (NCBI taxonomy): Eukaryota > Metazoa > Chordata > Mammalia > Artiodactyla > Bovidae > Aepyceros > Aepyceros melampus. The sequence goes on from SJXQ01006021.1 coordinate 9,915, forward strand.
CATAAACACATACGAAGGATATTTAAGTTAATGCAAAATCTCGATGTCTAAGATAATGCAGACTGGAATGCGGCCAGCAAAAATGTCATTTTCTGACTTAATGGAGAGATTAATAAATCAAAACCATGAATTATATATGAAGTCTCAGCCAGGGTCTCGGTTATTTTTAGCACAGGAGAGTAACACGATTCTGCAGGTATGGTCTGTGCCAACACCATAACGGGAGGAGCAAGTACCAAACAAAGCAGGACTGCGATGTTTCAATCAACAAAAGCAGAAACAAAAACTCAGCACCTCCAGAAGAGAGAGACAGCTTTTCTCCTGTGCAAAACTTAATGGCGAACATGAAGGAAGGAATCACGAGTGTAGGGGCGGGGGGTGCTTCACTAGCACATAACAGCTGATGCAAATACCTTACACTGTCTTCAGTGTCTCTGCCTGTCAAGTGATAAAGGTAATTTGCAATGGGATTTTAAGTTACCCGATGATAAAGAAGGCCAGTCTGAAATAAAAATAAACAGGGATAATTAGCACCAGACGAAGATACATTATGTACACAGACTTAAAAAGGAGTCTACAGACTTGAGTTCAAATCTCGGGTCTCTGTTGTCTTCAACAAGTAACTCAACCTATAGAAGCCTTAACTTACTTGTCTGTAAAATGAAAGCAGTTTGTCTGTATCATAAGGTTTGGGAAGGACTCAACTTAATGAGGAGAAGGAAATGGCACCCCACTCCAGTACTCTTGCCTGGAAAATCCCATGGACGGAGGAGCCTGGTAGGCTGTAGTTCATGGGGTCGCAAAGAGTCGGCCACGACTGAGTGACTTCCCTTTCAATTTTCACTTTCATGCATTGGAGAAGGAAATGGCAACCCACTCCAGTGATCTTCCCTGGAGAATCCCAGGGATGGGAAAGCCTGGTGGGCTGCCGTCTATGGGGTCGCATAGAGTCGGACATGACTGAAGCGACTAGCAGCAGCAGCAACTTAATGACCCATGTAGAGTGCCTAGCATGGTGTCCAGTATACAGAAAGTGCTCAATAGTTAATATTTCTCAGAGATATATCTGACAGTCACAAAGGTTAAGTGCATGTGTGTAACTTCACATTAACTTTTATAATCATTAATAAATATAACTATTTATATATAAAACTTAAGGGATATAGTTTAAAAGGTTTTAGTCGATGTGTCATAAAATGAAACAAGTCCAGGCCCCACAGATACTGAAGAGTTAGGGAGCACCTAGTGTGACAATCACAAAGAGAGAAGACAACTCAGGAAAAGAGGAAACCTATAATATGTTATGTCAACACCACTCCCTGGCCTTTAGTGCCACGGGTACTAGACCCAGATAGCACCCACCCACTAATGACCATATTTAAGCCTTAGTGTTAAGAAGGAAATCACAAATAAACCAAGCTCTGGGAAACTTCCAAACAGGAGAGATTAAGAATATCTTTTTACTGGATGAATGAACATTTATTGAATATTCACCAAAATATAAACTCTAGTTATTGCTGGGTGGTAGACTACATACGATTTTTAATTTTCAACATGTCTTTTGGTTTGTAGATAATTTATACATTCTATAAATATTTATATTTACATATGCATTAAGAATCAGAAGATATTTAAGTAGTATCTTCTTATTTTATCTAAGGTAGGGAATAGGCAGGGGCCTGCAAACTCCAATCTGATGGTCCCCTGTTTTTGTAAATGAAGTTTTGCTATAACCCAGCCACACCCCTTTGTTTGTGTACTCTCCGAGGCTACTTTGGCATCACAATGGCAGAGGTGGGCAGGAGCAACAGAGGCCTCAATGACCACAAAGTCTAATATATTTGCCATTTGGTCCTTCAGAGACAGTTTACTGAGCCCAGAGTGAGTCAGTGTGAAGGAAATTCTCAAGCATGGCTTGCCCATTCTGGAATACCTACTATAAGTAGGCCCCTCCCGACGTATGATGGTTTGGACAAGTCATTAAACTCATAAGTTGCCTTATTTGTAGAAATAAATAAATAAACATAAACCTTTATTGAGTGTTTACTATGCACCAGGCACTCTTGTGAGTGCCTCACATATTAACTCATTTAGTCCATATGACTTCCCTGGTGGTTCAGTTGGTAAGGAATCTGCCTGCAATGCAGGAGACAGTGACTCTGTCACAGTCAGTTCAGCTTGACACGGGGATGGCCTCTGTCAGTCAGACTTCAAAAAGGACACAGATCAGTTTCTGCATGACCATACAACAGGGTGAAATGCAGTCATTAAGAACAATATTCATGAACACTATGGGAAACCCACAGTATTCCTTCGCACACAGACTGGAAAATTATGGCTACAGTTTCTGAAGGGACTTCCCAAGTGGTACCAGTGGTAAAGAACCCACCTGTCAATGCAAGAGACATAAGAGATGCAAGTTCGATCCCTGGGTCTGGAAGACTCCCTTGGAGAAAGAAAAGACAACCCACTCCAGTATTTTTGCCTAGGGAATCCCATGGACAGAGGAGCCTGGTGGACTACAGTCCATGGGGTTGCAAAGAGTCAGACACGACTGAAGCAACTTAGCATGCAGGCAGTTTCTGAAGTATTTATTTGGGCAGTGGAATAATGGGGTGACTTTTTCCCTTTCTCCCTTCCTTCTGTTCTTCCATTCCTTTCTTTCTTTTGGAGATATATATTGTCCAAGGTTTTTATAATTAATATTTGTTACCTTTGAAATCAGGAAAAAAGTTACACTTGGAAAAGAAAACCTCAATGCACTAGAACAGATCAATATAAGCAACCTCCAGATAATAAAAGGTCAGAATCTTGTCTTAGGAGAAACATTTGAAGGGCTGTGCAATTTTTATCATGGAAAAAAATGAAGGCTTTGAAGGGTGAGATAAAACCCATCAACTACTCTGAAGAGCAATCATGTAGAGGAGAGATGAAACTTTATTCCGGGTAGTTTCAGAGAGGAGAAACTAGGACCAACAGACAGAAGAGGAAAGGAAGGTTCAGTAGAGGAGGAAATCCTTTCCCATAATGATAGTGTGCTAAAAAGCTTGACAGCGCTCTCTTTCTGTGGAGGCACACCCTCAGATGACCATCTATAGAAACACATGCCCAGATGCAGGGTGATTATCTACAGAAACACCCCAGATGCTGGATGACCATACATGAAAACACTCGCAGATGCCAATCACAATACATAGAATTCTACGTCCAGATGCCAATGAACAAAAAGGCACACACTGTGATGCTGAAAGTCCTTCCTGCTCACAACCCTTCATAAATGACCATGAACTTGGCTTCCTATCTTTAAGATACTCTTCAGGGCTGGGAGATATGTCCTAAAATAAGCTATGAAGTCAGTAGATGTCATCCTAAAATAAGTTATAAAGTCGGTAGCATGTCTTTAGGGACAGAGTGTTTCATGAATATGAAGAATGCTTTGGAATCAACAGCATGGTGACAATTAGCTGCAGAAGAGTTGCATGGTAATACTCAGCTGCTCCTCCTTTTAACCACCTGCTCTATGGCTTCACAGAGTCAGGGGATACTCATTACCCTCCCTTACAAAATGCTCTCAATTAAGAAAAAAAGAGGGGAGCTTCAAAGTGGAAGGAAGGATATGCAAGATTAAAGAGGAGAAACAAGGAATGATCAAGTATGGAGAACAAGGAAGGCAGCAACAAGTGCATACAAATATAAAACTGTTTAGAGAACAACTATGGAGAAGGAAATGGCAACCCACTCCGGTGTTCTCGCCTGGAGAATCCCAGGGACAGGGGAGCCTGGTGGGCTGCCGTCCATGGGGTCACACAGAGTCGGACACGACTGAAGAGACTTAGCAGCAGAGAACAACTAACAGCGAACACTGAAAATACAGTTACAAAATAAATAAATAAACGAATTCACACTCTGGCCTTTGAGGTTTATTCACCTGCTTAAATCATGACCTACTTTTGTAGATGTTTCAAAAACTGTCCTGAAAGAATTTTTACAGGGTTGTTTAAATAGAAGGAAAAAGAAAAACCAAAACATCTGTGGTATCTATATTTTTATCACCAATTCTCCTACTTAGCTCTATAATCTGTAGAAAGTTAATCTCTCTGAAACTCTACTTGTTCATATACACAATGAGAATTATACCTACTTGGACTGTTGTAAGAATTAAATATCTTCTTATATATAGGGATATACTCATTAGATGTTGAATGAATCCTAGCTTTATTATTATTGTTGTTAGAAACAATTTATTTGGTCTAGAAAGGAACAGGTATTATTATTTTCCAAGATTCAATATGACATGAGATTTATATATAGCAGCTCTATTTAAGTCCATCAACTCTTTGAGAGTTGTGGTTGACAAACATTTTCTGTAACAGGCCAAATAAAAATATTTTAGGTTTTGCAGACCTACAGTCTCTGTCCAAACTACTCAACCTTGCCTCAGTAACACAAAAGCAATTTTAGACAATATGTAAATGAATGGTCATGGCTGTGTCCCAATAAAGCTTTATTTACAAAAGCAAGCCAGATTTGGCTAGTAAGTACTAGTCAGTCTGCCTCTGAGCTAGCTAGTATTCCCAAATTACAAATAGAAAAACTATTATTCAGAGTGCTCAGGCAACTTGTCCTGGGTCACTTAGCTCCTAAGTGGCAGACCTGGGATCTCAATGTAGGACCATCTGTCCCAGAACTCATGTTCTTTCCTCCATGCTTAGTCGTGATTGACATGATACCATTTAAAAGCAGAATTTATAGTTCAGAGGAAAAATTCAGCTCAACTAAACACACAATTGCTCCATAACACAAACCATGCCCAAATAACTCAAGTAGAACATATCAAAATTCCAGGCCTCATGCTCATTGTAAAATGTACAGTCTCGAAAGGATTTGTTGGTATTATTTCAGTGAGAAGCTGGTCTTGCTAAAATCAAGGGAAAAATTATTATATGAATGCCATAAAATAACTTTGACCTGAGTTTTCTGGAAAATACTAAAAAACATTTTCCTGTTTGAGCTTTGATAACCCAAAGATTTGCCCCAGACATCCAACGCATCATCACAGAGAAAGAAACTGAATGACTGATCCTTTATGAACAAGAAATAGGAATAAGAAGATACCTATTCTTCCAATTACTTATGATAAACATTAAGTTCTTTTAAAGATGGGCCACAGGCATTTACAAAGTATTGAGCACCCTGATACACAGAATCAGTTTTCAATTGGGTTGCAAAGAGAAGGAATGGAGAAAGAGTAGCAGAATCAACTGTATTTATCATCACAAATACATAGCCCAGCCATAACCCCCACCACCTCAATTTAGGACCCCATGTGTGAAGTTATGAAATAATGTGGCATTTGCTTGTAGGAAGCAAAATAATGGGAAACAAACATGTCAAGTGATTGTAATATTCTACCTTTAGGAACACTGGTTAAAGCAGAAATTCTCCACTTGAGCGCAATTGGCCCTTTGAGCTGGATGAATTGATGTTGAGGCAGCTTCCTGTGCATAGTAGGGTGTACAGTAGTAGTCCTGGCCTCTACCCACTAGATGTCAGTAACATCCTTCCCCCAGTCATGACAATAAAAAAATGTCTCCAGATATTATCAACTGTTCCCTTAGGGGCATCCCGTCCCATGACTTCACGGCAAATAGATGGGGAAACAATGGAAACAGTAACAGACTTTTTCTTGGGCTCCAAAATCACAGCAGATGGTGACTGCAGCCATGAAATTAAAAGACGCTTGCTCCTTGGAACAAAAGCTATGACCAACCTAGACAGCATATTAAAAAGCAGAGACGTTACTTTGCCAACAAAGGTCCATCTAGTCAAGGATATGGTTTTTAGGTTTTTGAATGTTGAGTTTTAAGCCAGTATTTTCACTCTTTTCTTTCCCTTCATCAAGAGCCTCTTTAGTTCATTTCTTTTATTTTTGGCTGTGGTGAGTCTTCATTGCTGCGCAGGCTTTTCTCTAGGTGCAGCCGGGGCTACTCTCTGGTCGAGGTGCGCAGGTCTCTCCTTGCAGTGGGCTCTCTTGTGGAGCACGGGCTCTAGGGCGTGTGGGCTTCAATAGTTGCGGTATGTGGCCTCAGTAGTTGCAGCTCTTGGACTCTAGAGCCCAGGTTCAGTTGTCATAGCACGTGGGCTTAGTTGCTCCACGGCATGTGGGATCTTCCTGGATCAGGGATCGAATCCATGTCTCCTGCCATGGCAGGTGGATTCTTTACCACTGAGTTACCAGGGAAGCCCCAAGGCATGTCCCTTTAAGCTCATCATGATTTCCCAATAATTATTACTATAGGAAACTGTAACTGAGACTGAAACATAGAGAATGTTTCACAGCAACAAAGTGGTGAACTGGGATTTGAACCCAGACAGCCTGGCCCCAAAATCATTTTTCTGTGTATTCTTTCATTTAATGTATGCAACTACCTAGAAGGCAAGCAGTCTGGTTATGCCTGTGTTAATAATATGTAGGAAAATGGGCACAGAATTGTCAAGTAACCCACCCATATTCACAAGGTGATGAATGCTGGCAGCAGAGTTCAATCTGACCTGGAGGCTAGATACTTGACACCTAAAATCCCCAGCCCCACCCCTGATTATGAAGTGAGTTGAACAGATGAGCTGGGCTCTGCCACAGGTAAGGTCAAGATGGGCAGCTCATTGACTAGCAAGTCTGGGAAATGGTGGTGGGCACAGCGTTGAGCCTCTGGAACTGAGGATATACCAGGTGAACATGGAAAGGTAGGAAGACAGAATTCAAAGGGGAATCTAGAAAAGCAGGAAAACTCCACTGTGCCTGTCCCAGAGTTGGGCTTAGGGGAGAGCTCTAGTCCAGTCTGTCCTCTGTAAAATGAGGGATAGTATTAATACTCACCAGTCTCACTCAAAGTTGTTGAGCGAATTAATTAACGCCAATACACTGTTTGAGGTGTTCAGATGGGAACAAAAAAGCCAACGACGGACGCTGATTTGTATTTACTGTTGCGTTTATTAAATTGCTACTCTCCTGGTCTTCCAGAGACTTTCTGAATAAACAGCCATATAATAATTATTCTCAGAACTATCCCTACCACCCTCTAGGAAACCAAGTCTGGATGCCAGGTGGTGATGGCCACTGTGATGGACAAGTTTTGGAGAGCCAAAGAGCTACAATCTTTGAAGTCTCTTTATTACTCTTCTCAACCTATGACTCTGTCACAGGAATGACAGGACCTATTTCAGCTTCTGAGTTGCCTTTTCTCTAAGAAACTAGAGCATAAACTCTCTGTGTTTAGCATAAACTCTCTTCTTGTCACATGAAGGTAGTTTTCTGCCTCCTAGAAGGTACCATGTTATAGAGAGGCGAGGACTCAACAGATGAGGCAGGGGAGCTGCTAGGCTAAGGTCACAGTACAGAATTTAAACAGGACACTGAATTCTGGTTCCCTCATCCAGGAGGCCTTCTCGATATCCAGTGTGAGTTGTGTGTCTCTTCTCTGTACCAAAAGAGTACCAAGCACATCTCTATTATACTACATATGCCCTTTCAGAATTGTCGATTTGCTCATCTAGTAGACTTTTTGTCAAGCTTTTGTCTGCAACTACTGCAAAGCTGAGCAGATTGTGGGCTCCCAGTAAACATTCAATAACAATAAAATGTTTTTGGTTTGTTTACCAGGAAAATGGGAGAACAGGTTGAGAGGGTTGTTAATGTCTCTCCTGGTCTTGAGATTTGGATAAAGGCCACTGTCTAAGTCCCAAATCGAGTCTCAAAGAGGTGATTGTTTTTTTGGTTTGGGGGGTAAAAGGAGACAGAGTCTCAAAGGAGAAAGACATTGATATAACTAGATCCTTCTCTTCCCATGAAATGCACATTCCTAACTCAGCATCCAGAAAGATCCATTTTTCAAAGAATTCAGCTCTTATCATTCCTCTGCTCATAACCCTCCAAATGATTCCCCATCTTGCCTAGAGTAAAAGCCACAATGGGACTGGATGCCATTCATCAACAGATGAATGGATGAGGAAGATGTGATACATATACACAATGGAATACTACCCTGGCATAAAAAAGAATGAGATCATGCCATTTGCAACAACATGGACGGACCTAGAGGTGATCACACTAAGTCAAGTAAGTCAAAGACAAATATCATATGGTATCACTTACATGTGGAATCCAAAGAAAATGATATAAATTCATTAAACAGAAACAGACTCATAGACAAAGAAAACAAACTTATGGTTACCAAAGGGGAAAGGAGAGGGAGGGATAAATAAGGAGTTTGGGAGTCACTTTAGTTCAGTCACTCAGTCGTGTCCGACTCTTTGTGACCCCGTGGACTGCAGCATGCCAGGCTTCCCTGTCCATCACCAACTCCTAGAGCTTGCTCAGACTCACATCCATTGAGTCAGCGATGCTATCCAACCATCTCATCCTCTGTCGTCCCCTTTTCCTCCTACCTTCAATCTTTCTCAGCATCAGGGTTTTTCCAATGAGTCAGTTCTTCGCATCAGGTGGCCACTGACGCTAGAGCTTCAGCTTTAGCATCATTCCTTCCAATGAATATTGAAGGTTGACTGGTTGGATCTCCTTTCAGTCCAAGGGACTCTCCAGAGTCTTCTCCAACATCACAGTTCAAAAGCATCAATTCTTTGACACTCAGATCTCTTTATGATCCAACTCTCACATCCATACATGACTACTGGAAAAATCATAGCTTTGACCAGACAGACCTTTGTTGGCAAAGTGATGTCTGTGCTTTTTAATATGCTGTCTAGGTTTGTCATAGCTTTACTTCCAAGAAGCAAGCGTCTTTTAATTTCATGGCTGCAGTCACCATCTGCCATGATTTTGGAGCCCAAGAAAATAAAGTCTGTTACTGTTTCCATTGTTTCCCCATCTATTTGCCATGAAGTGATGGGACTGGATGCCATGATCTTAGTTTTTTGAATATTGAGTTTTAAGTCAGCCAATGCAAACTAGAATACATACAATGAATAAACAACAAGGTCCTACTGTACAACACAGGGAACTATATTCAGTATCCTGTAATGAACTATAATGGAAAAGAAAAAAAGAGCCACCACTCTTTCCATGACCTATAGATAGTATACTGGCTGGTCTTTTCCTCATTCACCTCTCTGACCTCTCTCCCTGGCTCACTCCATTCCAGCCTCCTTACTGCTCCTCCAATTTACCATGTACTATTCATCCTCAGGGTCTAAACTCATGTGGTTCCCTCCTCTGGAACTTTCCCCCTAGACATCCCAATGGCTTGCTCTCTCACCTCCTCCAAATTTGCCAAAAGTCAGCTTCATAAGAAGACTTATTCTGACCACCTCACTGGCAACCTGTAGTCCCTCTTCCAGTATTCCCCATCCTTTTTGCTGACTTATTTTTCTCCATAATTCTTGCTGCCTTTCTTTACTATACAAGTTACTTTTACTTCATCAGCTCTTTGAGTCTGTGCTTTTGTCTGTCTTGATCACTGCTGTGTCCCATCACCTGAACCCTGCCAGGTGTGCAGCATGGGACTCAATGAATGTTTACCGGATGAATGGACACAACTAAGGCAGCACAATGAGATGGGAGTGAGGCTCATGAGCCTCAAGCTGCATTGCCTTTCCTGTTTGGCCTTTGGGCTGTTGCTCTAATCTCATGTTTATGGCCTCCTCCTGAGTTCATATTTGCTCTGCTCTTCAGCTCTCTCTCTTTTCAACCTGTGTCCACAGGTTACTCCCTTTCTGGTCAGTGGGAGCTCGATCCCAAGGCAAATTAAGCAGGAGGTAAAGCAATGGAAAGGGAAAATGCCTACATGTACTAATGGAAGGCAAAAAGCTATTATCAACAGAGAAGGCATGGGGTTGACCATTGACCTTATTTCCTGATGTGGAAAAAGGAGGCAAACATCAATTTTTCAATCCCAGACTTTCACAAAAGCTATTTTCAAGTTCATGATGGTTAGAAAAGAGATCTTACAGATAAAACCTGAAGACACAAAATCTAGCACTGTTTTCTAGGCACAGCTAGTGCTCATGGGGGCTGTCCAAATCTTGAAATCCTATGTCCAAAGATATAATTCATTATAAAAATGAAGCAGTGAGGCAGAATGGAAAGAGCCAGGCTTTGCATACAAGCATTTGTATTTCTTAGTGAAGAAACAAAATCATAATCCCTACTTATGAATTTACTTTAGAATGAAACAGGATATTTTGAGAGCAGCATATTATATGTATAATTATCCAATCCATAATTGGTGCTCAATAGATGTCAGCTGTCACCGCCACTGCCACCACCATCACCGTCATCATCACTGTTATTTGCAAGGGTTGATCTATCAATACCTAGGGGGCAGTAAGAGAGAAGGGCACTATCATGCTGAGAGAAACAGAGAGGAAGGGACACTCTACAGGCTGAAAGATGAATTTGATTCAACTAGTTGAGAGTTTCTCAAGCTTGGCACAGTTAACATTCACGGCCACATAATTCTTTACTCTAGGTGTATTCTATACATTTTGAACATTATCCAGGCCTATACAGATAAGACAAACAGAAATCCCCCAGCTGTGATAAACAAAAATGTCTGTTCAGTTTAGTCACTCAGTCGTGTCCGACTCTTTGCAACCCCATAAATTACAGCACGCCAGGCCTCCCTGTCCATCACCAACTCCAGGAGTTCACCCAAACTCATGTCCATCGAGTCGGTGATGCCATCCAGCCACCTCATCCTCTGTTGTCCCCTTCTCCTCCTGCCCCTAATCCCTCCCAGCATCAGGGTCTTTTCCAGTGAGTCAACTCTTCGCATGAGGTGGCCAAAGTATTGGAGTTTCAGCTTCAGCATCAGTCCTTCCAATGAACACCCAGGCCTGATCTCCTTTAGGATGGACTGGCTGGATCTCCTTGCAGTCCAAGGGACTCTCAAGAACCTTCTCCAACACCACAGTTCAAAAGCATCAATTCTTCTGCATTCAGTTTCCTTTATAGTCCAACTCTCACATCCATATATGACCACTGGGAAAACCATAGTCTTGACTAGATGGACCTTTGTTGGCAAAGTAATGTCTCTGGTTTTTACTATGCTATCTAGGTTGGTCATAACTTTCCTGCCAAGGAGTAAGTGTCTTTTAATTTCATGGCTGCAGTCACCATCTGCAGTGATTTTGGAGCCCCCCAAAATAAAGTCTGACACTGTTTCTACTATTTCCCCATCTATTTCCCATGAAGTGATGAGACTGGATGCCATGATCTTCGTTTTCTGAATGTTGAGCTTTAAGCCAACTTTTTCACTCTCCTCTTTCACTTTCATCAAGAGGCTCTTTAGTTCCTCTTCACTTTCTGCCATAAGGGTGGTGTCATCTACATATCTGAGGTTATTGATATTTCTCCCTGCAATCTTGATTCCAGCTTGTGCTTCTTCCAGTCCAGTGTTTCTCATGATGTACTCTGCATAGAAGTTAAATAAGCAGGGTGACAATATACAGCCTTGACATATCCTTTTCCTATTTGAAACCATTGCCAAATATCCTCAGGAAGGAACAATCACTCCATGTGAGAACCACGGATGTCTGACCAGAAAACAGGAAATAGAAGCAGATCTGACTTAAAACGTTTGTATACATATCCTTATTTATCTTTGTGCTGTATAGTTTATAGTGGAAGTTTAACAAATCATGGTGCATGTGTGTGTGCTAAGTCACTTCAGTTGTGTCCCACTCTGTGTGACCCTATGGACTATAGCCTGCCAGGCTCCTCTGTCCATAAAATTCTCCAGGCAAGGATACTGGAGGGGTTGCCATGCCCTCCTCCAGGGGATCTTCCTGATCCAAGGATCGAACTCACATCTCTTATGTCTCCTTCATTATCAGGTGGGTTCTTTACCACTAGCGCCACCTGGGAAGCCCAGGCAAATCATGGTTAGTGGGTCAAATCCATCCCTTGCTTTTGTAAATTAAATTTTGTCAAAACACAGACATGTTCATAATTTCCATGTTATCTACCCCTGCTTTCATGCTACAAAGGCTGAGTTGAGTAGTTGTTGCAGAGATTATACGGCCCGCCAAGCCTAAAATATGTACTATCTGGCCTTTTGGAGACAAAGCAGTGAGATCCTTGGTTTATAGCACAGATAGACTCTGGAGTCAGCCTGCTTGTTTTTAAATTCTAGTTCAGCTTATCACCAGTACATTTTGCAGCAAGGTCCTTGAACCTCCTGGTGCTTCACCTTCCTAATCTGTCAGTAGGGCTGATGATAATGGTGCCAAACTCCCAGGGTTGTTGTGAGGATTAAATGAATAAAGACATGGGATGTGCTCTGAACAGTTCTGTGAATGTTGTAGGCACTCAATACGTGTTTGCCATTATAATACTCTTCAAGGAGAAACAAAGAAAACATGGTGATCTTACCTTTTAAGGGACTGATTTATATATCAATAAAGTCTGCCCAGAAAAGAATATCTCAATAAACTTATTAGTCTCCTTCCTTAAATAATCTCTCACTAATACTTGATGAGCTAATTTCAAAGAAAGGAGAGAATCAAAGGCCTTTGCAAAATGTGAGTTTAAAGTGTCTGATGAAAACTCAGCAAGAGAAATACGAATCTGTAGTAAAACTGATCAAGTACTTTCTGGTCACTTCAGATGAAGGAAGGCTATGCTTTCTTTTGTTCATTGTCTCCTTCCTTGTCTTATTTTTAAATTCCTAAAAAGGAAGGCTTTCAGGTAATACCACACATTCAAGTGGGCCTGGATGTGTATACAGCCCCATCACAAATCCTTCACTGTGACTAGACTTGGAGCCTCATTTTACAGGAGTAAATGAAATTCTTGCCTGCCTGCTAGCATGTGCTAGGGTTGTTTGAGATTCTCCAATTCCTGTTTATTCTCCAAGTTTTAACATCAGTTCAGGTCAGTTCAGTCGCTCAGTTGTGTCCAACTCTGCGATGCCATGGACTGCAGCATGCCAGACTTCCCTGTCCACCACCAACTCCCAGACCTTACTCAAACTCATGTCCATCAAGTCAGTGATGCCATCCAACCATCTCATTTTCTGTCTTCCCCTTTTCCTCCTGCCTTCAATCTTTCTCAGCATCAGAGTCTTTTCCAGTGACTCAGTTCTTCCCATCGGGTAGCCAAAGTATTGGAGATTCAGCTTCAGCATCAGTCCTTCCAATGAATATTCAGGACTGATTTCCTTTAGGATGGACTGGTTTGATCTCTGTGCAGTGCAAGGGACTCTCAAGACTCTTCTCCAACACCACAGTTCAAAAGCATCAATTCTTCAGTGCTCAGCTTTTTATAGTCCAACTCTCACATCCATACATGACTACTGAAAAAACCATAGCTTTGACTAAACAGACCTTTTTGTTGGCAAAGTAATCAGCATAGGTACTTCTTTTCTTCTCATGACCGTTGGCATATTCTCCAAACTACTTCAAATTCCAGAAGGATTCAGAGGACTTCATGTCTCAACAAGGCTTTTCATCCCATACCCACTGCAGCTGTTACTCAATGCCTGCTCATGTGGCTGCCTTGGTTCCCAATAAAATGTTAAATGACTTGTCACAATGACCTTACCTTGTGTTTCTCATGTGTATCTCTTTTGCACTATGCTTAGAGGAGGAGCCTGTAGTAGGCATCAAACTAATGAATTAAAAATTACATTGTTTACAGTACATATATTCAATAAAGGACTCACATAATTAAATTATGTATCCACACAACCTTATGAGGCAGTACCCTGGAGAAGGAAATGGCCACCCACTCCAGTATTCTTGCCTGGAAAATCCCATGGACAGAGGAGCCTGGCAGGCTATTGTCCACGGGGTGGCAAAGAGTTGGACATGACTGAGCAACTAAGCACATGAGATAGAAAGTACTATGAAACCAACTTAAAGGTAAGGAAATTGAGGGTTACAAAGATTAAGCAACTTGTCCAAGGTCACATTTCTAATAAGTGGTGGAGGCAGGATTTAAACTCATACAGTCTCTCTCCAGAAACTGTATGTTTAGCTGCTACATTATGCTGCAATTAGAAATTGTTCAATGCAAAAAAAAAAAAGAAATAAGGATTAATGTAAATAGATATAATTCTACAAATCATTGAAGAAGCAAACCACATCATGGTTAGACGGGTGAAAAACTTAAACAAATAGCTCACAGAAGTTTATCCAAATGGTCAACAAACATATGAGTAAATACTCAACTCAACTCAATGAGTTATCAGGGAAATGCACATTAAAACCTTATGTTGCTATCATGACGTATCCATTGGAATGTCTAAAACAAAAAAGATGGAGAGCAAGGAGTAGAGCAACTGAATTCTCACACATGCTGGATTGGACCACAGATTGATATGACTATTTTGTAAAACTGTTTAGCAGTATCTATAAAATCTCAACAAAAGTACATCCCATGACTCAGTAATTCCACTCTTCAGTTTATTTTCCACAGAAATGCACACACAGATTAATTCAAAGGTAAGTATTAGAATACTCATAGTAACACCATTCATAATAGCCAAAAGCTAGAAACCACCTAAATGTTGATACATAGTAGAATGAATAAAGAAGCACCTATATTCTTCTGATAGAATATGACTCAACAAAGAAAAGGAACACCTATAATATCTCATCAATACGGATGAATTTCACAGTTTTGAGTGAAGGAAGCCAGTCGGAGAAGGTACCTAGCATCTGATTCAGTATAATAGGGCACAGATCCTAGTGAAACAAACCTATGCTGTTAGAAGTTAAGAAAACAGTTATTTTTGGAGAAGGGAGTATGAGTGGGTCTTCTCAGAGAAGACTGCTAATATTCTATTTTTTAATCTGAGTGTTGGTGAATGTGTTCAATTTGTGAAAATTCATTGAGCTATGTGATTCAAATATATTCCCTCTTCAATACATAGCATGTTTTTCCATGTCAAGTTAAAATTATTTTGGTTGATTTAAAAAGGAGTAAATTACCAATATTCTCATTTATTTCCAGACACTGCTTTTTGTTTTGTACATGATATTTAGATAACAAAAGTCACCATTCCCTGGAGATACCAACTCATAACCCATAAGAACCGTTTTTCTGCTTGCACTGTCACAAACCCTTTCATTCTCCAGATCAGTTCACCACCTCCAGTCTTTTACTAAACACACTAGAACATGTCATTCTTTACACAGAGCTCAACACTTGAGAATTGAAAAGAACTTCACAAGCAAGAAAACTGATGCTTAAGAGTCAAGTTGTTGGTCTGACACCATGCAGCCAATTCACAGTTAAGGCGAGAGCTTGGACCCAGAACCCCTGACTCCCAGCTGTACTCCTGTCCCCACTGTTGGCTAGGAATTAGCAGACTCCACGGGGAAGGTCCAGAGTTTACACTCTCCTAGGGCAGCTGACCATCCCTGGAGTACAAAAAAAGATGGATGCCTGCAGCAAAGGTCCCAGGAGTTCGCCATCCACATACTTCTCCATGAAAACTTGATAGGAATCCAATAGGAGAGAATACATTTCTTAATTTTCTTTGCAGCCAATTGTTTCTCTCAGACTATATGTACATGCTAATTTCTGTAGCTGAACAGAAGAATCATAACCTAGTACTTGGTTAGTAATTACATGGTACATTGTGCTATAGGACTATTAACGTGTTTGGGGAAAAGAGAGAGAAAAATTTTACAAGCAGCAGTTTTCTGCCTTGTCATTTTGAAGGCCAAAAAAATCTATATTTTGTATTCAAGGAAAACATGTTTAAATTAACGATGTGGGTATTTTTTGTTTCTCCTTGAACAAGGCTTTTGTATCTCTTCCCTGCTTAGTGCATACTGATGCCAGAAGGAGGTGAAGCTACAAAAGAGGCCAAAGTATTACATAACCCAGCCTGGGTAAACAAATCCGTCTACCTGGGAGGCCTCCTGAATCTCGATGCTGACCCTGGGTGATAACAACAATGAGCAAGGAATCCTAAGAGGAGAGTGCTGAGTGCATAAATTTGTACATTAAATACAAGCTGCAGAGCAGCAGAGAACTGAGTTCAGTTATAAAAGAGGGGAAGTTGGCCTGGAAAGCCTGTTGTGCCATATTCTGAACTTCTCTTCTCTCTCTGATTTTGCCCTAGACTCTTAGCCCCTCACCCCTCACCCTGACCTCCCATCCATAGGCCCTTGGCGCTTTTGGTGGACATACCCTAAGGTGACCCTCAAACTCACACCTTTGCATAACCCCCTCCTGGGTAGGAGGACTTATGATTTGCTTCTAACCAAAAGAATGTGGCAAAGATGGTGAGATGTCACTCCACCATAAGTAGGACTTATGATTTGCTTCTAACGAACAGAATGTGGCAAAGATGGTGAGATGTCACTCCTTTCAGTTACGTTACAAGGCAAAGGTGATAGGATATTCGGTAAGAGTCCATCTTAGCAGGTTGGAGTGACAGACTTTCCCTTGTTGGTCTTGAAAAAGTAAGCTGCCATGTTGTGAAATGGCCTCATGGCAAGGAATGCAAGCAGCCTCTGAGAGTGAGCTGGCATCAAGAAATTTGGCAACCTGGGTTCCACAGTACCAAGAAACAAATCTGCCAACAACTAGGTGAGTTTGAAAGAGGACATCAGCAAGGTAAGGCAGCCCAGCTGATATACAATGGCAGCCTCATGAGACAATGAGCAGAGGACCCGCTTATCTACACCTAGACTCCGGATCCATAGAAACTGTGAAATAATACAGGTGTATTGCTTTAAGCCACTAAGTTTGTGGTAATTTGTTACACAGTAATAGAAAAAATAAATACACACTAACTGGAGTAAAGCTGAAAAATTCATGACATGTTGAGACTAAATTACATGCTCCTGAACAACCAAAGGTCAAAGAAGAAATCCAAAGAAAATTCAAGAAATATCTTAAAACAAATGAAAATGAAAGTATATCATATTAAAACCTATGGGATAGGAGAAATGTTGCATGACATCCCTTATGTGTAGAATCTAAAAAGAAATGATACAAAAAAACTCACTTACAAAACAGATACTCATAGTTTAGAGAAGGCATTTATGATTGTAGAGGGGTGGGAGGAGGGATGGAAGGAGGGATGGTTAGGGACTTTGGGAAGGTCATGTACTCACTGCTATATTTCAAACGGATAAGCAACAAAGACATACTGTATAGGACATGAAACTGCTCAATGTCATGTGGCAGCTTGGATGCGATGAGAGTTTGTGGGAGAATGGATACACGTATATGTATGGCTGAGTATGTTTGTTGTTCACCTGAAACTATTGCAACATTGTTAATCAGCTATACCCCTATACAAAATTAAAGGTTAAAAAAATGAAAAATAAAGCCTATGGGATGCTGCAAAATCAGTTGCAAGATGGAATTTTATAATTATAAATGCCTACATTAAGAAAAAATTCTCAAATAAACAACCTACCCTTATACCTCAAGGAACTAGAAAAATAAGAACAAACTTGGTCCAAAGATAACAGAAGGAATAAAATAACAAAGATCAGAACAGAAATAAATGAAATAGAGGCCAGAAAAAAACATTAGAAAGATCAGAAAAAATAAGAACTTTTTAAAAAAAGATAAACAAAATTGAAAAACCTTTAGGTAGCCTAACTTAGAAGAAAAGAGATGATTCAAGATCAAAATGAAAAAGGAGACATTACAACTGATACTACAGAAATACAAAGGATCACGGAGACTACTAATAACCAATTATATGTCAATAAACTGGATAATCTAGAAGAAATGGATAAATTCCTAGAAACATATAGCCTACCAAGACTGAATCATGAAGAAAGAAAATTTGAACAGATCAATACTGAATAAGGAAATTCAATCAGTAATATTAAAAAACTTCCCAAAACAGAAAAGTCCAAGACCAGATGATTTCACTGGTGAATTCAACCAAACATTTAAAGAATTAAAGCCAATCCTTTTCAAACTCCAAAAAACTGAAGAGGAGCGAACATTCCCAAACTTATTAATAAGGCTAACACTTACCCTGATAGCAAAGTCAGATAAAGACATCACACACACACAAATTGATACACACACACACACACACACACACACACACATATATATATATATATATATATATCTCCTTGATGAATATAAATGCAAAAATTCTCAACAAAATATTCTCAAATTGAACCCAACAGGACGTTAAAAGGACCACATACCATGATCAAGTGGGATTTATCCCTGAGATGCAAGGATGATTCAACACATTCAAATCAATAAATATGATATACCACATTAATAGAATGAAAGATAAAAATCATGTATCTTAGTAGAAGCAGAAAAAAAATTTGATAAAGTTCAACATCTTTCATTATAAAAAATCTCAACAGATTGAATATAGAAGACACATGTGCTCAGTCACTTCAGTCATGCCCGACTCTTTGCAACCCCATGGACTGTACCCTGCCAGGCTTCTCTGTCCATGAGATTTTCCTGATAAGAATACTGGAACCGATTGCCATACCCTCCTCCAGGGGATCTTCCTGACCCAGGGATCAAACCTGCATCTCCCATGTCTCCTGCACTGCAGGCAGATTTTTTACCACTGAGCCAACTGGGCAAGCCCTTAAAAGACACATACCTCAACATAATAAAGGCCATATATGACAAACCCACAACTAATATCATAGTGAATGGTGAAATGTGGAAAGCTTTCTAAGGTCAGAAATAAGGCAAGGGTGCCCACTCTCATCCTCCTACTCAATACAGGACTGGAAGTCCTAGTCAAAATAATCAGGTGAAAAAAAGAAATAAAGGCATCCAATCAGTAAAAGAAGGAATAAACTTACCTTTGTTTGCAGGTAGTATGATCTTATGTACAGAAAACCCTAAAGATGCCACCAAAAAACTGTTAGAACTAATCAATGAATTCAGCAAAGTTGTAGGATACAGAAACCAACATACAGAAAACAGCTGCATTTCTTATACACTAACAACAAAGCATGTGAAAAAGAAATAAAACAATCCCATTCACAATGGCATCAAAAACAATCAAATATTTAGGAATAAATTTAACCAAGGAGATAAAAGATCTGCACACTAACAATTCTGATGAGAGAAACTGAAGAAGACACAAATGGAAACGCATCCCAAGCTCATGGATCAGAATAATTAATATTGAAAAAAAAAAGAATAATTAATATTGCTAAAATGCCTTTACTACCCAAAGGCATCTATAGATTCAATGCAACCCCTATAAAAGTTCTACTAACATTTTTCACAGAAATAGAAAAACAATCCAAAAATGTTTATGGCATCACAAAAGACTCCCAAATAGCTGAAGCAATCTTGAGAAAGAAGAACAAAGCTGGGGGCATCACATTTCCTGATTTCAAACCATACTACAAAGCTATAGTAATCCAAACAGTGTGATATTGGCATAAAAATAGACACATAGACCAATGGAACAGAATTAAGAGCCCATAAGTAAACCCTTGCATACATGATTAACTAATATTTGATAAGGAGGCCAAAAATATTAGATGAGGAAAGAAATGTCTCTTGAATAAATAGTGCTGGGAAACTGGGGAAACTGGGTAATCATATGTAGAAGAATGAAGTTGGACTGCTATCTTATAGCACTCACAAAAATTAACTTGGAATGCATTACAGACAAACATGAGACCCGAAACTATAAAATTCCTAGAAAAAAAGGATAGTAGAAAAGCTCCTTGACATTTATCCTTAGCAGTAATTTCCTAGATATGACACCAAAGCACAAGCAACAAAAGCAAAAATAAATAAGTGGGAAGATATCAGTAAATAAGTGGGACTATATCACTAAATAAGTGGGACTAAAAAGTTCTACACAGCAAAGAGGCTCTCCACAAAATCAAATGGCAATCTATGGAACAGGAGAACAATTTGTAAATCATATACCTGATAAGAGGTTAATAACCAAAATATAAAAACAACTCATACAACTCAACAAGCAAAAAACAAATAGACCATTTTAAAACTGGGCAAAGGACCTGAATAGCCATTTGTCCAAAAAAGACATATAAATGGCCAGCAGGTACATGAAAAAGTGCTTGACATAACAAATTGTAAGGGAAATAAATGCATATCAAAACCACAATGAGATATGACCTCACATCTGCTGGAATGATTATCTTTGAAAAGACAAGAGATAACAAGTATTGGTGAGGATGTGGAAAAGAGGGAACACTATGCCCTGTTGGTGGGAATGTAAATTGGTGCAGCCACTGTGGAGAACAGATTGGAGGTTTCTCAAAAATCTAAAAAAGAACTATCATATGTTCCAGCAATCCCACTTCTTGGACACGTATCCATAGAGAATGGAAACAAAATCTCAAAGAGATATTGGCACACTCATATTCAATGAAGGATTATTCACAATAGCCAATATATGGAAACAACTTAAGTGTCCATCCACAACAGATGAATCAATAAAGAAGATGTGGAGATATATATGTATACATACATCAGTTCAGTTCAGTTGCTCAGTCGTGTCCAACTCTTTGCGACCCCATGAATCGCAGCACGCCGGGCCTCCCTGTCCATCACCAACTCCCAGAGTTCACTCAGACTCACGCCCATCGAGTCAGTGATGCCATCCAGCCATCTCATCCTCTGTTGCCCCCTTCTCCTCCTGCTCCCTATTCCTCCCAGCATCAGAGTCTTTTCCAATGAGTCAACTCTTCACATGAGGTGGCCAAAGTACTGGAGCTTCAGCTTTAGCATCATTCCTTCCAAAGAAATCCCAGGGCTGATCTT
>SJXQ01006023.1:0-23745 GCA_006408695.1 Aepyceros melampus
AGAAGAGAGCAGTCAAGCCAGTAATCTCGCTCTCAAGTAAAAATGGGTACTGAAGACTGGGTTTTTGAAGGTACAAAATTGATAACAAATACCAAAAAGCAAAGATTAAAAATCTACAGAAGAGGTTTGGATTTTCAAAAATACAATATTAAAGAAAAGAAGAAGAAGTAGAACAAAAAAGTCACAAGAATTATTTTTAAAAATATGTATATATACATATGAAGTTTGCTTTAAAAATAGGGTCTTTTTTTTGGAAAAGTAATAGGTTATAAAAATGAAAATTAAAGGAGAAATTATAAAATGTTAAAAAAAGAAGAAAAAACAAAAAAGAATGATAGTAAAAATATTAAAGATATATCTAGTCCTTTCTCTGGTGGTGTTGTGGGCAGTGTGGGGTCAGTTCATTTTCGGATAGTTCCTTGGTTCGGCTTATATTTCTCAAGATCTATAGGCCTCTTCCTATGTAGTTGGAACTAACTACAGGGTTTAATCTATTGCACCTGTCACTTCCAAGGCGGTTCCCTCAGTTTTAGCTTCTTCTGTTTGCTGGTCTCTTCAGTGTCTGGTTTCCGCCCTGATACAAGGGGGGCGGCGGTGGACACTTTTTTTTTAAGGCTCATTTGTTCAGTCGGGCTGTGGGGAGGGAGGGATGCTGCAAACAAATAACACTGGCCTGTGCTCGCAGTGTCTCAGCCACTGGGCCTGCCCCCGCTCACGGTGCACACAGCTCAGGCTCTAGGTTGCTCTGCTGGGAACCGTCTGAGGCCGGCCCTGGGCTGCATGCACCTCCCAGGTCTAAGCCGCTCAGGCTCAGGCACTCATGTAGTCCTTAGAGGCGCAGACTTGGTTGGGCCTGCATTTTGTGCCCTTCCCAGGTCCGAGTAGCTCAGGTGTTTGGTGAGCATGGTCACTGCGACCTATCGCCTCTCTCGTCCCTGCTGCTCGGTTTTCTGGGTGTACAACTGGCGCACCTTTCAGGCAGATGATGACCGTCCAGAACCCCAAGAAGTCTTAGTTAGCAAAGAAGCCTGTTTGCAGTTTGGTAGTTAATGTCTCTCTGGGGCTGCTGTTGCCCCCTTCCAGCCCTTCCGGCTCTGGCTGCCTGTCATTGGAGGGGGATGGTCTGCAGCCAGCTAATTCTGTTCTGTCCTTTGTTCTGTGCGCAGTCCTGGTGGTGTCTTATGTTAGAGCTTTTCATGTGGTAGCTATCCTCGTCCCTGCTGCTCGGTTTTCTGGGTGTACAACTGGCGCACCTTTCAGCAGATGATGACCGTCCAGAACCCCAAGAAGTCTTAGTTAGCAAAGAAGCCTGTTTGCAGTTTGGTAGTTAATGTCTCTCTGGGGCTGCTGTTGCCCCCTTCCAGCCCTTCCGGCTCTGGCTGCCTGTCATTGGAGGGGGATGGTCTGCAGCCAGCTAATTCTGTTCTGTCCTTTGTTCTGTGCGCAGTCCTGGTGGTGTCTTATGTTAGAGCTTTTCATGTGGTAGCTATCCCACAGTCTGGTTTGCTAGCCCAAGTTAGTTCGCTCTGGTTATACTCAGGGCATTCGGGCCGATCCTTAAAAAGCCATGCAGCCCGCGCTTCCCTGCCCAGCCCCCGCTTGCTAGTGGCGGGTGCAGGTGTCTGTGCTATTTCTCCACTGGGGGAGTTACCATTGGGCTCGTAATCTGTGGGTTTTAATTATTTATTTATTTTTCCTCCCTCTTATGTTGCCCTCTGTGCTTCCAAGGCTCACCACAGACTTGGCAGCGAGAGTGTTTCCTGGTGTTTGGAAACTTCTCTCTTTTTTAAGACTCCCTTCCCTTCCCAGAACGAAGCTCCCTCCCTACCTCTTTTGTCTCTTTTTTTGTCTTTTATATTTTTTCCTACCTGTTTTCGAAGTCAATGAGCTGTTTTCTGGGTGCCTGATGTCCTCTGCCGGCATTCAAAAGTTGTTTTGTGGAATTTATTCAGCGTTGAAATGTTCTTTTGATGAATTTGTGGGGGAAAAAGCGATCTCCCCGTCCTATTCCTCTGCCATCTTAGGACTGCCCCTCTGAATGTTGAGTTTTAAGCCAACTTTTTCACTCTTCTCTTTCACTTTCATCTAGGGGTTCTTTGGTTCCTCTTTGCTTTCTGCCACAAGGATGGTATCATCTGCATATCGGAGGTCATTGATATTTCTCCCAGCAGTCTTGATTCCAGCTTGTGCTTCATCGAGACCGGCATTCCACATTATGTACTCTGCATATAAGTTGCAGGGTGACAGTATACCGCCTTGATGTACTCCTTTTCTGATTTGGACCAGTCCATTGTTTCATGTTCACTTCTAACTCTTGCTTCTTGACCTGCATATGGATTTCTCAGGAGGCAGGTCAGGTGTTCTGGTATTCCCATCTCTTGAAGAATTTTCCACAGTTTGTTGTGATCCACACAGTCAAAGGCTTTGGCATAGTCAATAAAGCAGAAGTAGATGTTTTTCTGGAACTCTTGCTTTTTCTGTGATCCAGTGGGTGTTGTCAGTTTGATCTTTGGTTTCTCTGCCATTTCTAAATCCAGCTTGAATATCTGGAAGTTCATGGTTAATGTACTGTTGAAGCCTGGCTTGGAGAAATTTGAGCATTACTTTGCTAGCATGTGAGATGAGTGCAATCGTACTGTAATTTGAACATTCTTTGGGATTGCCTTTCCTGGGGTTTGAATGAAAACTGACCTTTTTCAGTCCTGTGGCCACTGCTGAGTTTTCCAAATTTGTTGGCATATTGAGTGTAGTACTTTAACAGCATCATCTTTCAGGATTTGAAATAGTTCAACTGGAATCGCATCATCTCCACTAGCTTTGTTTGTAGTGATGCTTTCTAAGGCCCACTTGACTTTGCATTCCAGAATTTGTGGCTCTAGGTAAGTGATCACACCATCATAGTTATCTTGAAGATAAAAGTCATGAAGATCTTTTTTGTATAGTTCTTCTGTGTATTGTTGCCAGGTCTTCTTAATATCTTCTGTTTCTGGAAGAAACATGGGTCTTCCTTCCATGGAAGGAATATAGGAATACAGGTGGAATCATTTTATTTATTATGCCTTTCATATTCAGACTTTCTTATGATGACTTTGTATTACTTTTGAAAATAGAACCTAATACAATAAATAGGGTTTTCTTTTAAAGGAAAATGCCAGAGGAAACATAAAACTAGGATATGGAGGGAAAAAAAAGACGAATTTGGAGGTATAGCTGGTACACCAGAAAGCACCTGCACAATAACTCAAAGAAATTTACAGTTTTGCAGTTTACTTAGTTTCTAAGCAGGACATACAATGATTCTCATGTTGATTAATGCCAAAAGACTGGCCATTCAGAAGCTTTATGGTGACCATAGCTAATAATATCACTGCCATTGGTATGGACTTTTCTTCAAGTGTGTCCCTATAAAGAAGATCACGCCATCTCTTTTTTAGTGAGTGATACCTGCAGTGAAATCTCTGTAAGCACACAGAAGCAGTAGTATTCACAGTAGTATTCACTCACCGTAAATATGAGTATTCACTCATCTCTTTCTGAAATGTAGGTCAAAAACTACTCAGCACTAGCAGTTCTCTGAGAAATAAAGCATGTGAACCATGTATATAATAGCTACACTGTTGTGGAGGATATGTAGCCTCAAATTTTCCCTTGTCTTCACACCTCTGTAATTTCACTTTGTTGGTTCTCCCATTAAAAAAGTGGAGATTATTCTCTCACCTCTTGGATTTTGGCTAGCAATGTGACTCTCTTTGTCCAATGGAATGTGATAGAGATGTTGCAGTGTTATATCTGATCCTAGACTACAAGAGTTCTTTTGTGCTTCTGCTTCTTTGTTTGTCAAGAGAACAAGCTCAGGCCTGCCTGATAGAAGCCAGCAGACCACGTGGAGCACAGGTAAGTCCTGCTGGACTGTTGGCTAGCCATGTGACTTGCTAGTTGATTGCATGTGTGTGAGCAAGACATCTGAGCTCAGCTGAGGCTGGCCCAGATCAGTAGGTCCATTCATCGGGCCTATATCCTTATGAACAAAGTTAGATATATATTCTGTTGCCTTGAGGTTTTATGGTTGTTTCTTATGCAGCATTATTGCAGATAATAGATACAGCTGTCTTTATCCATTACAGACAAAGAAATGGCCTTTGGGGTTCTAGTTCTCCATTTAACTAGATATTTGACTTTCAGCAAATATTTTAATATCGCTGATTGGCATATGCAAAATGGGAAAAAAAGATTTATCTAACTCACGAAATTGCTACTGTGAAATGAAGAGTTTGTCAAAGAATTTAGTAGCTGTGAATTACAATTCAAATTTAGGTTAACTTGAATTCTGTACTCTACACTCATATGTACACCATGTCTAAATTTTCTCCAGTGCAGTTGATATTTCACCTGCTAAGTAAAACAAACAAGCATAGAGAGTATTTTAGGTCATGCCAATCAGTTTTAAATTAATGCAGGTATGTTTTGATATACTGTTATCAAATATGAAGTCAGCTAGAGCAGAAAAATTTTGTAGTTTTTGTAAATATGGCTTATAGAAGGGGGCCTTTAAATAAAATGAAACAAAATGAGCTTTGATTTACTTTTTAGTTCAGAATGTGAAATATGACTATCAGGCTCCAGGTACATTAGGGTAAAATTTGCATGCTCTATTCATGTAATGGCATGTGCAAAGAGAGAATTAATTATAAATTGGCTTTTTAAAAATGCATTTTAGTTTTTTTACTTCATGGTCTACAGATCACTGTATGATTTTGAAGTATAGGAAATAATTTCTCAAATTAAATCTAAATAATATTCAGTTGTTTTATTTGTAGCCACATAGATAAAAGTGACTTTTGGTAATTTACTTTAAATAAAAATTAAATAAAATTTTAAGATAAATTTTTATTCTAATTAATTTAATTTATTTATTAGTATAACAAAAAAATTTGCTGTTTTATCTTTATCTTTCCAAGAAAGGAAGATGGTTTTGTTGGATTGACTGTAAATTACATATTTTACATATATCATCTTGAAAATTCTGACTACTTCTAGTTTTTAAATAAGAGCTTTTTTTGAATAATGGTATAGAATCATTATAAAATGTAAAATAATAATAAAATTATACAATAAAATAAAATTTTCTTCAGATATCTTCACCCAGAAACACATTAACTTTTGGAGAATATATTTCAGATATTGACCTATGCATTTATACTTATAGAAAAGTAACACATAAATAGGAATTCTTTTTAAAAAATGGAACGTATGGTAATTATAATTCAATTAACATGTTAGATTTCAGTTTACGTCAAATTAGCATGAAAAATAATCTGAATATAACCTAAAGGGTTGAATTCCAGATACAATTTCATTGTTGTTGCAAAGTAAGTTGTTTCTAAAGGATCTCTCTAAAATTAAAGAAAAAATATTATGAAAGAAATCGAAGTTCAAGTCAGTACTTATGTAACCAGAATTTTCCCCTTTAACTGTGTGTAATTATTGCCATGAACAATTAAGATATTAGATAAATGTTGCATCTTTTTCACTTTATTCTCACAATCCCTAACTGTATTAGTTATAATATTAATTCTTATATTTTTAAGGCTTCTACCATGCCACAGTACTCCATGGTCATTACTCCTGAAATTATTTAAAGTTAATTTAAAGACCAGCAATCAAATTAAAATGGGAAATGCAAAAAGTGCTTAGATATGACAAAGAAAACCCAAACATATTCATAATAGTAGAAATGCAAATTATAACCAGAGTGAATTTCCATTTTTTACCAATTGTAAATAATGGTAATTGTCAATAATCAAGATTGTCAATAATTGTGAAGTCTGACATAGGCCTTGTCATGTATTGCTGGGAAAAGTGCAATTAAGTGCCACTCTTATGCAGTGTAATTCAGTACTATCTACCAGAACTAAAAGTGAATTTATCTTTCAATCCAGTAATTTCTTTTCTGGGTGTTCACCGTTGTTTTTGTATATCTCTGGTGTGTGTGTGTTCTCAGTCACTCATGCTTGTCCACCTCTTTGAGACCCATGGACTATAGCCCACCAGGCTCCTCCTTGTCCTTTTCTAGGCAATAATACTGGAATGGGTTACCATTTCTTTCTCCAGGAGATCTTCCTGATCCAGGAATCAAACCTGTGTCTCTTGCTTCTTGTGCATTGGCAGGTGGATTCTTTACCACCGCACCACCTGGGAAGTCATGTATATCTGTACATGTACAAAATGACATATGTACATGGTTATTCATCTCAGAGTTGCTTATCAAGTCTATCTTAAAGCATCCTAAGTGTTCAACCATAAGGGACTAGTTGACATAGTTTATTCTTTCACGTTTTGCAGCTAAGGAAGAGATGGGAGGAGGAGGGGAAGGAGCAAGGAGAGCTCTTTGTGTTTACGTAGAAAGATCTCTGAGATACGCTGATCAGTAAAATGTTCATGTTCAGAAGGTGTGCAATAAACAGAGATGATAAGAATGTTCCTTGTCTGTATTTGCATGTAGACAGTTATATGGCATTAGTGAAAGTATTTGGCTGCTGTGTGAATGGCTGGGCAGGAGAGGCACTAGTGGACTCTGAAAGTGAATTCGCTCAGCCGTGTCCGACTCTTTGCGACCCCATGGACTGTAGTAGCCTACCAGGCTCCTCCATCCATGGGATTTTCAGGCAAGAATACTGGAGTGGGTTGCCATTTCCTTCTCCAGAAGATCTTCTCAACCCAGGGATTGAACCCCGGTCTCCCGCATTTAGGCAGACGCTTTACTGTCTGAGCCACCAGGGAAGTCCTGTAGCAGACTCTAGCTCTTCAAAATCATTGTGATTTATTAGTCAGTGACCATTAGTTATTCCAAAAAGAAAGTGAAAGCGTTAGCTGAATGGATTCAATTCCCAGCATCACTTCTTTTGTCTCAGACTCTTCTTTCCTGACTTCTATCATTTGCTTTACTTTTTGGCTAGCTGCATTTTTGTCATGCAGCTAATTTAAAAGGAGGATTCATGAGGATTCTAGGTCTTAAATTGCTGCATGAATGAGAATATTTACCTATCACAATTTTGTTTCTGAATCCTTACTTGAAAACACTTAAAATCCTTTGGTCTCACTTGTTTGTACCTCAAAATGTTGTTAGTATCATTTCACTTTCTTCTGGAATGAGATTGTGGTGTCTTTACCAAACTGGATTTTTTTTTTTCTTTTAACTTTCTACTTTTCTTTTGTTGTTGTAATTTTGTAGACTTTTTTTAAGATGAAAGAATTCACTAAAAATGGCTCATATCCTTTAATTTTACCCGGAAGTTTGGATTTCCTTTTTAGGGTGTTTGGTATTGTTTCTTTATTTTGTGAATCTTAGTTTTAACTTTTGAATATGAAATTTATTCATGAAGGAATTTTAGTCTCAAGTGGTTTAATTAACATATCCTTTGTGAAATTATATATATGTATATATTCTCCATGAGTATGTGAATGAACTACAAGGATAATCTGAGTTTTTGTACTTGTTTGTATTGCATGTATTATGAAACTGATGCGAATATTCTTAACTCTTTACCATACTGTTTAGGTTTTGAATTGTATGAATGCTCTTTAATAGAGAGGTAGGTTACTTAATAACTTTATTCTTTATTGACTATGAGATAAGCATTGTAGATAATTTTTTTTTTCTGTGTGCAGAAGGTACAAAATGTCCTGCAAACCTCTTTGCCTGTGTGATGCTAAAACACTCTGATTGAAACAACAAGGGGAGGAAAGTCACCTGGGTGCCTCCATGTGCCTGCAGTAGCCCAGATGATCTGAGAAGCAGATGCCAAGATGGAAGTAAATCTGAAAAGGTTTAATTAGGGGAAACACCTCTGTGAGTGAAGCTTGCAGAGAGCTGGGGAGGTTGGGAGACCCTTCAGCCTGCGGTGTAAGTTTGACCCTGAGTGAAAGAGAGAGGGAGAAGGGGTTGGTTGGAAGTATCCTAGACTGGAATGGCTTTTCAGGAAGGTACAACAAACTTGAAGGAGTCAAAGGCAACTGTCAGAGGAGTTTCCTCTCCTAGGAAAGGGTCTGTATCCATCTCTAGGGTCAGGCATTGGTTGGGAGCACGGGATAAGTGTGGATGGCTTTCAGAGAAGCTAAGCAGGCTGAGTCCATCTGTCCCAGGCTTACACTGGGCCTCTTCCTTTAGCTTTTGTTCTTGGATGAACTCTTCCGTTCCTAGCACATGGACAGTCATTATTTAGCTTCAGTCTGTAGTTTTGATCACGTGCCAAGTTTATTTTCCCATTGTCTTTTGTACATCTCCACTTTGTTGCCCTCTAGGCCCTCCAAACTCAGCCCCTCACAATGAACTCATATTCCTTCACCCCTCCCCCATTCTGTGTCCCTATGTCCCTGTTTCAATTTATTACATTATCTTATTTTCCTTCCCAAGTAAAACCTTGGAGTTATCTTCACCTATTCCTGCTCTTCATCTCAACTATCCAACCAGCTGTCATGACCAAAATTCTAGATTTTGGTTCCTCTTTCCATTTATTCTGTAACAGTGCTGATGCAGTCTACAAGTTTCTCTTCATGATTAAAAAGATTTAACTTAATTTAATTTCAGTAATTTGATTCACATTTTGGTAAGCTAGACTTTTGTCATCTAGCTAATTTTAAAGGAGGATTTATGAATGTTTCATTACCCCCAAAACTGCTTAAGTGAATAGAATTGATTGGATAGGGCTTGCCACTCCATTTCTTTTATTTATTTGGAATATAATTGTTTTACAGTGTTGTGTTAGTTTCTGCTGTACAATAAAGTGAATCAGCTATATAATATATCCCCTTCCTCCTGACTCACCCTCCCACCTCCTCATCCCACCATCTAGGTCATCACAGACTACTCAGCTGAGCTCTCTGTTTTATACAGCAGCTTCCAACCAGCTATCCATTTTACACATGGTAATGTATGTTTGTTTTTGTTCAGTTGCTTTGCCCTGTCCAACTCTTTGCAACCCCATGAACTGCAACACAGCAGGTTTCGCTCTGTTTCACCATCTCCCAGAGCTTGCTCAAACTCATGCCCATCAAGTTGGTGATGCCATCCAACCATCTCAGCCACTGGCGTCCCCTTCTTCTCCTGCCTTTAATCTTTCCCAGCATCTGGGTCTTCTCCAATGAGTCAGCTCTTAGCATCAGGTGAACAAAGTACTGGATCTTCAGCCTCAACATCAGTCCTTCCAATGAAAATTCAAGACTGAGTTCCATTAGGATTGAGAGGTTTAATCTCCTTGCAGTCCAAGGTACTCTCAAAAGCCTTCTCCATCACCACAGTTTAAAAGCATCAATTCTTGGGCTCTCAGCCTTCTTTATGGTCGAACTGTCACATGCATACATGACTATTGGATGTCATAGCTTTTCTTCCAAAGAGCAAGTGTCTTTTAATTTCATGGCTGCAGTCACCATCTGGAGAATTTTGGAGCTCAAAAAAATAAAGTCTGTCACAATTTCCACTGTTTCCCCATCTATTTGGCATGAAGTGATGGGAGCAGATGCCATGATCTTGGTTTTTGAATGTTGAGTTTTAAGCCACATTTTTCACTCTCCTTTTTCACTTTCTTCAAGAGGCTCTTTAGTTTCTTTTTGCTTTCTGCCACAAGGCTGGAGTCATCTGTGTATCTGAGATTATTGATATTTCTCCCAGAAATCTTGATTCCATTGCATATAAGTTAAATAAACAGGGTGACAATATACAGCCTTGGTGTATTCTTTTCCTAAATTGGAACCAGTCTATTGCTCCATGTTTGGTTCTAACTGTTGTTTCTTGATCTGCATACAGGTTTCTTAGGAGGCTGATAAGGTGGTCTAGTATTTCCATCTCTTTAAGAATTTCCCACAGTTTGCTGTGATCTACACTGTCCAAGGCTTTAGTGTAATCAATGAAGCAAAAATAGATGTTTTCCTGAACCTCTCTTGCTTTTTCTATGATAAAATGGAAGTTGGCAATTTGATCTCTGGTTCCTCTGGCTTTTCTAAATCCAGCTTGAACATCTGGAAGTTTTAGTTCTTGGTTCATGTACTGTTGAAGCCTAGCTTGGAGAATTTTGAGTATTACTTTGCTAGCATGGGAAATGAGTGCACTTTTGCAGTAGTTTGAACATTTTTTGGCATTGCCTTTCGTTGGAATTGGAATGGGAAGACATTTTTCAGTCCTGTAGCCACTGCTGAGCTTTCCAAATTTGCTGGCTTGAGTGCAGCACCTTAATGTATATACGTCCATCCTAATCTCCCAATTTGTTCCACCATCCCCTTTCCCTCCCTTGTGCCCACATATCTGGTCTTTCCATCTGTGTCTTTATTCCCACCCTGGAAATAAATGCATCTGTACCATTTTCCTAGTTATCACATATATGTGTTCATATTTGGTATTTGTTTTTTTCTTTCTGACTACTTCACTCTCTATAACAGACTTTAGGTCTATTAATGATCTCATTTGTTATTTTTCATGGCTGAGTGATATTCCTTTATATATAGGTACTGCATATTCTTTATACATTCCTCTGTTGGACATTTAGGTTTTTTACATCTCCTGATTATTGTAAATATTGCTGCAGTGAGCATTCGGGTGCATATGCCATTTTGAATTATGGTTTTCTTAAGGTATATGCCCAGTAATGAGGTTTGTAGGTTATTGACAGATATATCTCTCCTCTTCCTAGAATTCTATAGCTGATCAGCTCCTTTTTTGACAATTCTTCAGCAATTATGTTTGTAATAAAGGCCAAAATCTGCAATGATGAATGAGGCAGAGTTGTGGCAGATTTTCTGCCTGTCATGTTGCTGTGAATAATTTTTGTGTGTCATGGGAAAGTTTCCGGTGCTAGAGCTGACAATGCCTAATCCATATGTAGAAATACAGAAAATATCAGAAGTAGATAATGAAATCAGCACATGTATAGTACTGTTACACATTTTATAGTGATCATGGTACTGTGCCTGTGTGTAAATATATGGACAAGATAAAGCATTACATAATCGATTACTGTATTAATAAGGTATTTATGTAACAAACAACCACAGATTCTTTGTTGCAGACAACTACAATCAATGTTTCTAGCTCTCATCTGTTGGTTGCTGGAGTTCAGCTGATTTAGGCTTGACTCAGCTAGGCTTGACTTCAAGTCCACTCCCAGGGCTTCCCTGATGGCTGAGCTGGTGAAGAGTCCACCTACAATGCGGGAGACCCTGGTTCTGTTCCTGGGTCGGAATGATCTGCTGTAGAAGGGAGAGGCTACCCACTCAGTCTTCTTGGGCTTCCCTTGTGGCTCAGCTGGTAAAGAATCCACCTGCAATGTGGGAGACCTGGGTTCATTCCCTGGGCTGGGCAGATCCCCTGGAGAAGGGAAAGGCTGCCCACTCCAGTATTCTGGCCTGGAGAATTCCAGGGACTGTATAGTCCATGGGGTCGTAGAGTCAGACGTGACTGAGCAACATTCACATGCACTCACAGCGAGCCTGACTTCAAGTCCACTCGCATCTCTGGCTATGGATTAGGCTCTGGTCTTTCCTGCATGTTTTCACTATGGAGCCCAAGCTCCAGAGCCAAGCCCACAGACATCTAAAGAAGGCTCTTAGAGTGAAAGCACAACCCACCAGACAAGTACATTTGCAGTCTCTCCTCATGTCATGTCCACGAACATTCCTTTGGCCAGAGCACATTACATGACAGACCCAACTTAGAGGGTCCAGTGAGAGGAACTGCAAAGGAAGTAGACAGGGAGGGGTGAAGTACAGGAAACAATAATGCAGTCTAACACAGTTATAATTATTGCTTTCCATAAAAAGAAACCAGTTATAAAAAACCTGGACTCTGTTGTGTGTACATGCCTTTCATGCTATATGTTTAATCTCATTAGGAGAAGAGATTCATTTCCCTGTGAAAATTAAATTGAAAACTAAAAGAATGTCATTTAGGTTTTTATACGATAGATTTATGGCATTATTACATGCTAATTCTCTGATAAGAATAGCCACCGAATGACAAACTAGTTTCACAGTTCTTGTGGAAACTTCCTGGGAATCATTCATTTTCACTCACATTTGTAATCCCAGACCAATTCAGAGATTGAATTGATTGATAATATGATGTTTTTCACTTTTCAAACTAGTCTCAGCCAGTTATGTTAGTGTCTCAGAAAATGAGATGAATAGTCAAACATTAACACATAGCATTGTATATTGATTCCCAGGAAATGGATTCTCAGAAGGTGAACTCATAATTCTTAAACTATTATATGGTTAGCTGTTACAGTTAGTATATGACTAGTGTGATTGTGATTTGATTGGTAATTAAAATATTTTTAAGTGTTTCAGAGAAAAACTCTGCACATCAAATGATTTAGAAGTTAAAATGAGATGTGTCCCAAGAGGTGAATCATTGTAATATTTAAAAATAAGATTACCTAAATGAGCGTGATTTAAGTTTCGTATTACTAATATTAGGAAGAATTTTAATTTTCTTTGTAGGCAAAAGACACTTCATTTGCATTTTATATGGAAGGAAAGACATTACACATAGAAAGTGTCTCTTCCATACCAGAAGTGTTGGCAGGAATACTTTTATCCAGTCATAGGAAACACAATGAACCTGTGGTTGAATGTGCTAGAATTTTCTATTAAGTTATGAAATTTGTCAGAATTGCAGTACATTTTCATCTGTGTCTTCTTATGAAACATGGATATGATAATGTCATTAATTTTCACTCAGATTTTCTTCAGTCATATTATTCATGGTGAAATTCATTCAATAAACTTATCTTTTTTTAAATGAGAAGGATTCAAGAAGTGACAACTTCATACCTCTTTGGTATTTGTCATTCTCCTCTTCCATTAGCCTCAGTACATAACTGTTTACTGTGCTTTCATGAAATGTTTTATTAGGAAAAGAATTATACAGGTGTGGAATAGAAGAAAATATAAATTTTATCCAATAGTTAAGAGAGAGTCATGATGTGAAAACCATTTTTGTTTATCACACATATTCCTAATCCCCTTTTTGTGAAACCTAGTTAATTATTAAATAGGTCAGAGTGTACACACTACTTGAAATTCTCAGATAAGTCATTTCTTAATATTTCTTTTGTATTTACTGTTTAAAAGTTAGCAGTTTTTGCTTGACTCTGAGAAATTGTTCACTTTTACACTTTCTTTTTGAACTAATTGTTCCTGATTAATAATATTATAATTTTGAAGTTTGAAACACCCTGGGTCTCCCTGTCATGTACAAATTCTGTGCTCAGTGAGCTTGATACCCACATATAGCTCTGTTTATGAAGGCACAGCAAAGTGAAGGTTTCAGACAGTCATCTTCACAGTAAGGCCTCTGGGCTGGCTGGCCGCTATGTTTATAGGCAAACCAAGCTGGACACTGGGTTACCCACAAACAGCCTGGTAAGTACAGAAACTCCAATGGCTTTCTGTTCTCAGGGCCTGAGTCCCTGGCTGGTGGAAGTTGGATATTTAAGGGTGAGCATTAACTCTCCAGGGCCACCACACAACCATTAATAAGTAACCAGAGACCTGGAGATGGTCATGTAGTTCTTTAAATACCCAGGTTTTGTTAAGGTGCAGGTTACTGAAGGTCATTCCACAGTTTCAAATATTTAATGTTCTTTCCCAAGTGAGTGACCCAGGTCTGGTAGACAAGCTGGTCGATTGCTTATTTGTAGCCGGCCAGTACATAGTCAGCAAATCAAGTTGATGACTATAATAATTTGGCAAGGAAAAGCTGATCATCAGATGAAATAGAAGCTCAGAGAGGCTGAAATAAATCTAAGGTATAATATAGCAAACTCATTAGATCAGAGTATATACACACATAAGAATTTTTGAACTGAATATCTCTTGAAGGAATACCTCTCCAGCTGAATATCTTTTTGGGTAACTTTTAATTCTGATATATTTCAATTTTACAGAAAATGTGCAAGACTAAAACAAGGAACAGCTCTATATCCTTCATACATATTCAATGATGTTCTAGAATTTTTCCCACTGGTTTCATCATTCTATCTACCAGGCTACCAATCCACATACTTTTCTTTTTTGAACCATTTGGAGGTAAGGTGAAGACATAATACCTCTTGACCTCTAAATGATTCCAGTTATATATATATATATATATATATATATATATACACACACACACATATATATATATACACACACACATATATATGTGTGTATATATATATTTACATTACTAGAGTGTATAATTTTGAAATCAGGAAATTTAATGATACATATCTAATTGTGTTTTTTAAATAAATTATATGATATATAGAGAAACAAGAAAATGCAAGTGAATGGCTTCAATTCTGACATTAGTTGCACTGGGGCAAATTGTTATGCTATATCACTGTGAAATAAAGTGAAGTTAACTATTTAATGGTCACATACTAGGCTAAATTTCAGTTATAAACTTGCTAAATGGTCCAAAAGCTGATTAGATGAGAGTCACTTATTCAATAACTCCTTTGCTTCTCTTAGTCACTTAGAAGTTTTCTCTCTTTTCCCAGTGATTTGCAAGAAATGATTATTGGCACTTAGTCAAGCACAGCTTTTACACTGCATTTGTAAAGCAGGTTTGAATTAAAGATCAAGGAAGGTTGACTTTGACCTTAATATCCAGCCATAACTGTTGTACCTCTTTGAAGCTGAATTTTCAGGTGAACTTCATTGCCGGTGTCCTGGAATTTGATCACCATATTGGATTTCTAATTTTAAGTATGGAATTTAGTGCAAACACAATTAAGATACAATAAAAAGTTGGCAAAATCTATCTAAAATAAAGAACGTTCTTAACAATACAACCTGTGGGACAGTCAGTGTAGCAATATTAAGTAATACAAACTAAGGAAATCAGATTTTTTAAAACGTCACAAATGTATTTTGACTTTCTAATGTAGCACTGTTTTAGTAGTAATAAAGAAGGTTGAATCCTTCTACCTGATGACTTTAGGGAGATGCCTGCCCATTACAATCATCTGTTTCTACTGACTCTCTCATGTTGATTTTTTTAAGTCTATGTTTCAAGAAATGTTATTATGCCAAGTGGAGGTCTTTTGACTTAGAAAGTAATTTAAAAAATATGACTGAAGTGTAGATGCTAAGTGGTGGGGTTAAGATGAACACTGAAGAATCCCATAAAGGGCAGGTGTAGCCAGGAGGACTGGTTTGATCCCTGGGTCGGGAAGATCCTCTGGAGGAGGGCATGGCCACCCACTCCAGTATTCTTGCCTGGAGAATCCTCATGGACAGAGGAGCCTCGTGGGCTACAATCAGTGGGTCACAGAGAGTTGGACATGACTGAGCAACTAAGCACAGCACAGCCGGGAGGATTACCCAGCTGTAAGGATGGGTTAGAGGTGCAGGAGGAGGGCTCACCGTCAGCTGTACCTCCAGAGTAATTAACATGAGAGCCTCTTAGTTGGCATGCGGAGTTTTCGGAAAACAAGTGTAGCATCACCTGGGTGATCAGGTGGGTTATGGAGATATGACATGCATCAGTCCCAAGGCAAGTATGAAAGCAGAACTCATATCATGGACGGTGGAAATGCCACCTGCCTAGCACCAGTGCAGTAACTAAGGGTTCAGGGGATGAAGAGAATGTGTCTTAGAGACAAACAGAAGACTTGGGAGGAATTGGACTTGGACAAAGGTGGGAAGAAAACTTTCTAAAAAACAGTGTAAATAAAATGATATAGCTATAAAGAAGCAGGTAGCTACTGAGTGTAGCCAAATACCATGGGAACTGGGGATGAATGTGTATGTTGGAGGTCTCCAGTTTGCTGTCAGTTCTAATGAAAATAGGGTGGAAAAGGAAGTGGTCCCTAACATCCTGTAAGTATAATAGTGAAGTTGCTCAGTCGTGTCCAACTCTTTGCAACCCCGTGAATTGTAGCCTACAACGCTCCTCTGTCCATGGGATTTTCCAGGCAAGAGTACTGGAGTGGGTTGCCATTTCCTTCTCCAGAGGATCTTCCCAACCCAGGGATTGAACCTGGGTCTCCCACATTTTAGGCAGTTGCTTTACCATCTGAGCCACCAGGGAAGTCTCTAAGTATAATAGATTATCCCCAATGGGTGAGTGACTTCCAAATATCCATCTTTAGTACCTTGTGTATGTACATTTTATTACATCTGTAACTCTGCTAGGATTTTTGTGCATGCCCATTACCAAAGCGATGTCCAGCCTTTGGAGTTTTTGCCTTTGCATATAGAATTTATGATATAATAACAGGATACAGTAAGATGCTGACGAAAAATATCCCAGATAAAGAGGACTGCTAATTTGACACATATTTTGTAGAAAAGGCTGTGGGAAAACAGACATATTCACATGTTGCTAGTGGGAGTGAATAACAGTGAAACATATGGAGAACACCTTGGTGATATCCATCAAAATTACAAATATGCCCCTTGTGCTGGAAGTTTAGCTTCTATAATTTTTCTTGCAGATTCACTTATGCACAGTGTACAAAAACTACACTGTAGTCCATTGTAACAGAAAAGATAGCAGCTCAAACTAAGTTAAAGTTTGAAAATGAGGACTGAACAAATCAACCCTGTAGATCCAGCCATGCAATACTATGAGGCTGTAAAAGAAAAAGTTAAAAGGGAAGGAATGAAGACATGTATTATGTACTGTACATGTTTTGAACTAGCTCCTAGAGGGAAGGCAAGGATAATCTCATTTGCATGTACTTGCATGAAGAAACTGGAAGTAAATATAAAAAAATGAATAAAAGTGTTGTGTGGTAGGTGGAAACTGGCAGATGGAGCCAGGGGTGGGTGTGAAAGTCTCTACTGTGTAAACCTTATACTTTCAAATTTTTGAACTGTGTTCACATACTAGTTATTGAGAAGAAATTAAAAAGAGGACTATTGGATTCTTATAGGAATGGCAGAAACTGCTGATTTTCTGTCCAAACATCTATTCTGGTTGCTTTGATTTTAAATCAGAACATTGTCCTCTAGGGTTAAAATAATGTTTTCCCAGCTTCCCTTGCAGCTAGATGTGGTTCTGTGATTAGTAAGATATCATTAGAGTTGCTGTGTACATGTTAGTATTTTTACATGGATCTCTTCATCCATGAGGGAAGGTCTTTCTCCCTTGCCTTTTTTCTTCCTAAATATAGGTTTGGTGTCCAGAGCCTCAACAGACATCTTGGACGGTGAGATGACCTTGAAATTAGAAACCATACGCTAAGCCAGCAGAGCAGAAAGATAGAATCATGAACCCCTGTGGGCGCTGTGGGGCCAACAGCACATGAGCTGCTTCCTGTTTTATGTTACATGCAAAAGGAAAAACCTCAAAGCTAAAAATCAGCTCGTATCTTGTGTGCATCGCTCTTACTTTGACCATTATGTTGTGGAGTATATGGAGCACTCTCATCCAGTATTCACCCTCAGTGTAGGAAAATCATGTTTTCCTTAAGTCTTTTCTTTTGTCAACTTCATTGGGGGCACTCTCAGTCTCTGCCCTTGTTCCTTTTTCAAATTTAGTTCCTCTTTGGGTTGAAATAATATGGTTTGTGATAAATCTTTCCAGAGAATCATGAGATGTGACTCTTTAAAAAATTTTTTTTACGAAGGATAATTGCTTTACAGAATTTTGTTGTTTTCTATCAAACCTCAACATGAATCAGACATAGGTATACGTATATCCTCTCCCTTTAGAACCTCCCTCCCATCTCCTGCCCCATCCCACCCCTCTAGGTTGATACAGAGCCCCTGTTTGAGTTTCCTGAGACATACAGCAAATTCCTGTTGACTATCTATTTTACATATGGTAATATAAGTTTCTGTGTTACTCTTTCTGTACATCTCAGCCTCTCCTGTCTATCACTGTGTTTTACAGTCTGAAGTGCTGGTCTTGGAAAGATTCCCATAAGTGCATCATTTCATTTTTTAAAATATAAATGTACAGCTGCATTTTTAATATTTAATGGCAGTTAAAATAACCATGCTTGCCATGTCAGAATAAATGTTCAGATTCTCAATCATGGACTTAAGGATGTGGAAATACATTAATTTTTGGAAAGTGACATGTCTGTGTTATTGCATACCTATAATTCAAGCAAAAAGTATAGTGAATGATAAAGAAAAATACATGGAGACATGGATGAAATTTATTTCTTTGATTCATGGGATATTTGTTTGATGGTGGGAAGGACTGATCTATTTTCACCACGACATCTGTTAATGAGACTAAATATCTATTAAGTAAGCATTATCTATTAAGTAAACATTAACCTTTTTTAAAAAGGTATATTGCTATCTCATTGCTGGAAAACTCATAGTTTTTTTCATATCAGAGGGGACAGGCAGTTCTATCAGTGGTTGCACAGAACTGTCTGTCTAAATCAACTTCTGCTCACTAAAAAGTGTTCCAGTAATTTCACTAAAGAGAAATCTAATAGATTGAAGAAGTAAACAAAATCAATTGGTATTTCATAATTTCTAATTTTCCGTAGACCTTGAATGACTTCTTCTGGGGCCCTTATACTGATTCTATTTTGTACACACAATTTAGAAGCCACTTTCTCTGCTTTAAGTAGGAAAAATATTCTACAACACATTTTTACATAATTATTCTACATTATGGGGATGGCTTTCCCATATGCTATTAAGTGAAAAATATTTTAAGAAAGTAAAGAAGAAAGTATGCAGAAAGAAAATTGTTTTTGGGAAAGAAGTTTAGAAGATATAGCAGTCATTTGTCTTTGTATCATTGAAGATAAGCCTTCTTCTCATTATAACACAACAACTTACACAGTTAGAGGTGATATGATCTTTATACCAAGTATATTCTTTATTTATTCATTTCTGTATTCATTATTTTGAAGATACTTACTGATCATCTACTCTGTGCCAGAACCTTGGAGCTGGAGATAACAAAGTTGGTCTCTGATGTCATTAGAGCTAATTAAAGGAGCCTTTATCATTCAGTGAATGAATTTCTCAATAAATACTGGTGATTATAGACTGAGATAGGTGTTAGGGATGATAGACCATACTGTAAGAGTGCATGACAAAGGAACCTGAGTCTGTGGGCTCAGAAAGCATTGAGCAGGTGGAAGCTGAAGTCTAGGTAAAATGTGGCTCGAGGTGGGGTGCACCTCATGTTTTAGGCAGATGAGTCCTGTGGATCTTTGCTTTGTAGGGAAGCTTTACTCTTCCCACACGTAGAGCTTACAGTATGAGGCCAATGAGGCTAGAGCTTAGAGAGCAAGAAAAAGAAGCAAATGAGATAAAGAGGGAGAGAGAGACTAAGCTTTAAAGACTTCCTTCATTATCCTACAACCCTATATATTTTGTGACCTTTTACTTGCACATAATTTTAAATCTACATAGGTCTAAAGTTGCAAAGGTAGTACCACTTGCTCTCATGTTACATCTCACATCATCATAGTATAATTTTAAAAGCATGGAAATTAACATTGATTCAATACTATTAACTAATCTACAGACCTAATTTGAACATCACTGTATTTCAACTGTTTTTTGTTGTTATTGTTCCAGAATCCAATCCAGTATTCGGTATTGCATTTGGTTATCATGTTTCCTTAGCCTCCTGCAATCAGTGACAGCTCCTCTGTCTTCCATTGTCTTTCAGGTCCTTGACACTTTTGAAAGTATGAGTCAGTTATTTTGTAGACTGTATCTCCATTTGATTTTGGAGATTTGGGATGTTTTCTCATGATTAGATGGAAGTTATGTGTTTTTGACAAGAACATCACAGAAGTGATCACGTGCCCTTCTCATCATAATCAGGGAGAAAATGATCTTTTGCAGTATCATTTGACAAGGGACCGTTTGACCAATTTTCGTCTAATTCAAGTTCTGCATCGTTATTGAGCAAGCTTTTCGTGACCTGTAATTTTAGCTGCCTACTCTCTATTTTACTCACAAAAGCATAGAATAAGGGGGGAAAGATGGAATTACAATTTAGCATTTTAGTCTGATATTTTTTCCTATACATGTTTAAATAGGAAATTAAAATTTCATACCCAAATATTGCAAAGTGTTCTTATAAGCTAGGGTAAGAGGAGGGGTAAAGACAGTTGCTCGGAAGTGGCCTTGGGGCAGGGGGTGCCTCTCAAGTGCACCTCCCTTTGCAAACAGCCTCCAAGACATTCCTTGTAGTCTTGCTGAATGTAGGTCAGAGCATTTTTCTCCTTTTTCAAGGACTCCTTTATCCATCCTGGGTTGCCAAGACTGTGGCCCCTGGGAGGAAGCAGTGGTAATGGACAAATGGACAGGCACAGACAGACAGATGCACCATAACCTACTGTCTGGACAGAAACATGTTAACAGTATATTTTGAGATATTTTTCTATGTGTTTATGTAATTGTTTGTACAATTACATTTGCCAAAAGTGAGATAATTATATATACCCACACTATTTATTTGCTTTTACTAATAGAAATATTTTCCTTGACTATGAATACAGAGCAATAGATCATTTTTCAAGGCTCAGTAATGTTCCCTTCTGTATATTCTGTATTCCATACTGTCTAGAATTGGTCTCATATTGTTGAAAATTTCACCATTCTCAACATTGTTGCAGTTGGCATCCTTGTATGTTGATTTTGTATTCTGCCCATATATTTCCTAGGGTTGGATTATTAATGCAAACATATACGTGTTTGATCTTTGGTTGCATATATTTAAATTGGCTTCCACAATAAGATTTTCTCAATTTTGACTCCCACCAATAGGAAACTGCCCATTTCTGTGGACATTTGCCATAATAGGAAAATTTCAACAAAATGAAAATAACTCATTGCTTCATTTTATTTCTTTGATTACTTTGAAGTTGAACCTCCTTGTATATATTATATCTTCTATTATCATTTTTCATAAAGTGTTAGTTATAGTTTACTAATTTTTTAACTATGTTGTATATCTTACTCTTATAAAGTTTATAGATTTATGTTTTAGTAATATATCAGTTATATTGCCAAAAATCTTCTATTTTGTAACTTATCTTTTAACTTCATAATTACCTAAATATTACTTATGGAAAAATTAAAAACCTAAATGACAGACATCTTTGTACCTATGACTCATATTTAACATCTAATAATGAAGCAATACTTGTACTTACTGTGACAGGTACTTCTCTAAGAATTTATGCATATTAGTTTATTTGACCCTCATAAAACTTTTTTAAGATAGGTCCTGATTTTATATCCCACTTTACAGATCAATATACTCAGGTACAGAGAGACTAAATAAGTTGCCTAAGCTCACATAGCTACTGAATGGAGACATGGAAATTCAAAATCAGACAATTGTTTTTAAAGTTCATGATTTTACCACTGTATTCTATTATTAATTAAAAATATGTTCATTTATGATAGATACTAATTTTTGTTGAATCATTTGCACTGTGAATATCTTATCCCATTTGGAAGTCTCTTTTTAAATTTTGTTTATGTTATTTTTTGACATGAAGAAGTATCTTTTAACCATTATATGATCATAATAATGAGATGAGTTTTGTGAATCTTTTCCTTTGTGGATTATGCTTTTTTTTTTTTGTAACATGCTTAAGAAACTCATCCCAGCTCTTGTATCATGAGGATAGTTTCCAATGCTTTCTTCAGAAAAACTCTAATATTTATTTTTTAACATTCAGAGCTTTAATCAACATGGAATTAATTCTTTATTGGTATGAGACAGGAATTTTATCATTTCTCTTATAGAAAGTATAGTTTCAGCAGTATTTGTTAATCTAATTTCTTTATAAAGGTCTTAGACCTCATATTTTATTTACTTCTAGGTGTTTTTAAAGTCTTCTTGTGACAGAAAATGAGCTCATTTTGTTTTTACCTTTCCAAATTGGTTATTCTAGTGTGTAGGAAATGCTATAAAGTCTTAGAATGTTGCTTTACTAATCTTGATCAATTGTCTTTTGCATTCTAATAATTTTTTTCTGAATATTTTCTTGGATTTTCTATGTAGGAAAGTAATAAGTATATAATCTATATATAGCGATATTTTTCTTTCCAAACCTTTTTACCATATTTTTTTTCTTGTTTTCTCGACTTGGGTCTCTGGCACAATACTGAGTAAAGGCAGAGCTGCCTGGATCTGTGTTTTCCTTCGCCCTAGAGGAACTGCTTCTCATGGTTACTGTTAAGCATGATGTCTTCTTTAGATTTTTAGGAGATACTCCTTAACAAGTTAAAGAAACTCCCTTTTGTATCTGATTTGCTAAGGGCTTTAGAACAGTCATAAATATGTGCTAATTTTTGTCAGAGACTTCTTTGCATATGTTAAAATCAACTTTTATTATATGTTAGGATAAAATGGTAACCACTCCAGTGTTCTTGCCAGGAGAATCCCAGGTACGGAGGAACCTGTTGGGCTGCCGTCTATGGGATCACACAGAGTCGGACACGACTGAAGCAACTTAGCAGTAGCAGCAGGATAAACTCTACTGCTCACTGCTAAAATCTGCTTGCTAATATTTGGCTTCTATATTCACAAGTGAGACAGACATAGAATTACTCGTTCTTGTACTGTCCTTTTCCAATATCAAGATAATATAGTTTCATAAAATGTTTGAAATATTTTCTTATTGGTTTCATTTAAATATTTCCAAACCTTCTCAGTTATTTACTTTTTAGCCCCTGGTTTGAGTGTTATTAAGAAAGGGCTCCCTTGCCAACATGATAAAGAGTCACCTCCTTTTTCTTATATTTTAGATACTGTATTTTACTGTGTTAACCTTTGAAAGAAAGTGAAAGTTGTTCAGTTGTGTCCAACTCTTTTTGGCCCTATGGGCTATACAGTCCATGGAATTCTCCAGGCCAGAATACTGGAGTGGGTGGCCTTTCCCTTCTCCAGGGGTTCTTCCCAGCCCAGGGATTGAACCCAGGTTTCCCGCATTGCAGGCAGATTCTTTACCAGCTGAGCCACTAGGGAGGCGTTTTGACCTTTAAATTTTAAATAATAAGCTTTGCTTCTTATCTGTTATAGAATTTCCTTCTTTATATACATGACCAAGACGAGGTTACGCAATTTTTATTTTAAAACCAGGGAAAAAGTCCAAAGCCATTTTTAGCAGAAGCCTCAAATATATTCTTCATGGCACCAGCTGGGGTGCCCAAGAGAACTGCTATAGTTTCAGACTCAAAATAAATCTAGGTGTCTACCTAATTCAACAATACAGTTCCATACTTAACACAGAAGTAAGCCTTCATCTGAAAATATATTAAAAACAGACAAGAAAATTTGCTTTAGGAATCTTCCTAACGCATACAAACTATTACTCAGGTAGAGCTAAGGATTTACTTTGCAAGCAGTTAGAATTCCCAAGTATACAGAACCAAGGTGAATAGCTCGAAAAATGTGATGTTTTGCACATCTAAAGCAGAATTTACTTAAGAATTTGCAGTAGATGACACCAATGACATTATTTTAAATTAATGTTGAATAAATTGAAAAGTGTAACAGTATACTTCCACATATATATGGAATTTAGAAAGATGGTAATGATAAACCTGTACGCGAGACAGCAAAAGAGACACAGATGTATAGAACTGCCTTTTGGACTCTGTGGGAGAGGGAGAGGGCGGGGTGGGCTGGCAGAGTGGCAGTGTAACATGTGTGATATCATAAGTGAAACGAATCGCCAGTCCAGGTTGGATGCAGGATGCAGGATGCTTGGGACTGATGCACGGGGATAATCCAGAGAGAGGGGGTGGGGC